>JAOWBP010004554.1:2990690-3030499 GCA_028571105.1 Tragopan temminckii | reverse complement strand
CACACATATCCCAGGGCAGGTCCATCCACAGGGTGAAGGTAACCCCACTCCCTACACTGTCTCCACATCCGTATAGCCTTAGCCATCCAAATAGTCTGCAGGATCACTAATTAATTAAGCCTTGATTGCTCCACAGCTCATCTTTGACTCCCCATGCCTGATCTTTGAGTCTAAGAATACAGATCTGTGCTGGAAAGATGTAAGCTGATGTCTACAGTGAGAGAACAGGTAAAGTGGATGCTGTGAAGCTAATGCTGCAAGTGCATGTGGGTGAGTTGCTGAGCAGATAATCTCCATTTAGCTTATCTCAAAAAGCCAGCTGAAAAATATGCTTTTACCAACACCCTTCAATGTCTCACTAAGACTATTTACCCAACCTCCACAACTCATGCAAGTGGATAATTAGCTGGACCCCATCCCACGGAAGCCAGCACTTAGTCAGAGGAGAAAGTGCAGAACTTGCCCAGCCTGCTCCCACTCCAGCACGGCTGCACTCACTTTCTGCAGAATCATTTCACTTTCCTAGCCCTGCTTTACACCTTCGAGGAAGTTTGCCCTTTTGCCCTCCTCCCTCCCCATTGCCCAAAGCCAGAGGGTGAAAGGCAAGAAAGTCACTTTCGAAGAGGACATTTACTTTTTATTCTCTGGGGAAGGAACAAAATTGAGAGTGAGAGGTTTTGTAGGGCATGGTGCAGTGGGAAATCCAGCCCAGAATTTCCTACAAGTTGTGCAGGTGAAAACCACCATCCACTCATTAATACTCCTAAATGAGTTAAAATGCTAGGGATTCCCAGGGACACACCTGGGCTTTACCTT
The DNA here is from genome assembly GCA_028571105.1 of Tragopan temminckii. Classification (NCBI taxonomy): domain Eukaryota; kingdom Metazoa; phylum Chordata; class Aves; order Galliformes; family Phasianidae; genus Tragopan; species Tragopan temminckii. The sequence goes on along the minus strand of JAOWBP010004554.1, from coordinate 3,029,683 downwards.
GCCAAAGGAGTGGGAAGCAACAAGGTCCCCTCCCAAGCCCAAATCTCTCCTACGCAGTGGCATTGCCCCAATTTCTCTGTCTGCCAGTGATCCCAAGCGTGCATCCCTTCCACTTGCAGTTCACCTCTAATAGGCTGCTCGCCGTAATGACAGGTTAGCCTTTCTGTTGCTGGAAGCAGGCAGCTAGACTGCAACTCCCTTTGATCTTCCCTCTCCACTCTTCCCGCAGGGCCATATTTTCCTAAGGGAGAAGGAGGTGAGGGCGCAGCCATGTCACCAACTCCCTCTGGAACGAGCCAGACAAGTCTTTTATCTGCAGGGAGGTTTCGCTCTGGTTGGGAGGATTAAGGTTTCTCCAATTTGACTAGAAGCCCTCGCCTGCTGATAAAAATGTGTTTTAATAGCTTAGCACACCTGGCTCAATGCACTGCGAGTATCTACTTAAGTGGGCAGTTTGTTGGAGGCATCATAGTCCTACGGGAGCAGGCAAACCCACAAGAAATTAAACATTTTGGGGGAGCATCGAGGCAAAGGAACAGAAGTCCCACATTCCTCCTCTATGAATGGAAGATTTTCCATTCTTCACAAAGTGTGAAATCACTCTTATCTCTTCTGTACGAAGGTGGCAAATAAAGCACATTTCCTTCCAGGCAATGAATGAGCTGGGGCCAGAAAAAGGAATTTTTTCTTATCTTTATCTGCAGTGACAAAGAGTCTCAAGTCTGATTGGGATTTTGCAATCACTCTTTCTCCAAGTTCGGCTCCTTTACAGTCTCAGAGAGTTCAGGTGATCTGCAGGGACATAGAAAGAAGAAAATGCCCAGGGGACAAACATGGTCACTGAAAGCTGAATACCTGCAGGGCCAATCATCAGCTGGTAGAAATGGTTCCATTTCTACTGCAGTAAGCATAAGCAGATGTAGCCTGGTGGGATTTACTCCTGCACTTGCATTTTTCAGCTCGGAGCACAGCTTTCTCTGGCAGAACATCTGGGAGATTACCAGATCCAGCTGTGTGCTGCAGGTGCAACTGGGCAGGCTCCTGGCAAAGCCCACGTGGCAAGGCAGAGCTGTGGGGTTGACCAGCATGGGACACTTGTCAGCGGGCTGTGCAGAGCAAATGGGACTGGAAAGCACAACCACAGCTCCCAGCCTGGTGAGGACAGCAGCACTGCCCCTGAGCTTCAAGCGAGAGGCCAGCTGAAGCAACTTGCTGATGTGTGGACTCACAGAGGAAATAGATTCCTCATTTTTGTTTCTTCCTTATTTTCTGGCTGTTTCCTCCTTTCTTTTTGTGTAATTCATTCATTTGAGGAAATGGATGTTTCTTAGGGGAGTGGGGCCCTAACGATTTGCTTTAACTAGTGCATGTGTTTCACCAACAGCAGCTTCCAGCAGAGTGGAAATTCAAGGCATTTGTCTGGGCTGGCAAAAAAAAAATTAAAATGTGTGGTTGATTTTTCTCTTTCCTCTTTAGTTTGGTTTTGTTTCTTTATCAGCAGCTCTTCCCCTTTCCCTTCATAGAGTTGGCTTACTCTTTACATCACTTCAGGCAGGCTGTAATGATCTTAATGCAGCTCTGATCTATACAGGCCAGCAGCTGAGTCTGATGATATATTGCAATCTTTATTGCCCTGTTACTCCCATTCTCTCAAGTGCTTCTCCAGATCGATGGTGAAATTCCTCTGCTTTAGTGGCTGTAAGGCGGGAGGTCGCTCATTCACCAGATGCACAATGAGTCGAACTGTCACAGGTTGGGTTTACAGATGCTCAGCCTGCAAAAGACGTCACACAGGTCCATGCTGAGAAACTACTGGCAAGGGAAGACTGGAATTAATTCCTGATAATATCACCCACACACAAACTAACTAATTCTGTTTGGAATTAGTTCTTTTGGGTGGATCTGGATCATCTCCTTGCTATCACATTGTTGCAACTATAATTTAATGGAAATCGTCAGATGGGAATAATTCAGACATAGAGCTGGACTTAGCTCTGTTCAAGAGAATGAAGACTTCAGTGGGAAGCTGCAAGGAAACTCACCAAAAAAAAAAAAAAAAAAAAAAAAAAAGTGTGGACGTCAGGCCTCCAAATTTTCTTAAGGACCTGAGATTAAGGAGTCTGAAAAATTCTGTTGTTCCATAGGGTGTGAGATTTTAAGCCTGGGAACCTGTTTAGTGCTTCTGCAGTTCTTCAGTATAAATACAACTCTTTCTAGATATTTCTTTTCAAAGCTCAAATTTCAGTTCATTCCTTTTATTTCCTTCTCTCGCACCTGTGCAATTACCTCAAATTCTGTGTGTGGCCAAAGCCCAGAATCTGCAGCAGCCATTGCTTAGCTCCACTGTTGTCATACCCACAGTATGGTCCCATTCACTGCCCACTCCTGGGCTTCTTTACACCTCTGGCTAAACCTGAAACACAGTTGTAATAGGATCTCATCTTTCTAAATTCACAGGGAAAATGTCTGCTGCTGAAATTAACTTCTTCATCCCTCACCAGATTCAGCATCACAAGGATATGAGTGAAAGGAGAGGGGAAATTGATTCCATGTCCCCAGCGGAGGAGATCAGCTGCTCTTCAGTCCACTCTGGCCCCAATCTACAAAGAAAGAACCCTTCTCATAAAACATATAGTGAAACAATCTTCCACTGAGAAACTTTCAACAGAAAAAAACGTTCTGAACCTCCAGGCAGCTATAGCCACTGCTATATCATATTGGATGTATTGAGGATCTATCTAATGTAATTGGGGCCTACAATTAGATTTTGTCACGAGGAGTTGAATTTGCCAAATTTTTGCATTGGCTACGCATTGTTTATCCTTTGGAAATGTATTTCTGGTCTGGAAACTCTTCTGGCCAGGATTCTCAGCACAGAAATATGCCATTCCAGAATCCAGGACAGCTATTACTCAGCAAGGAGGTGACAGGAGAGGTTTGAACAGTCTAAGATGTCAGGGTAGGAAACTGGTGATTAATAATGTAAAATCCCTCACTTCAAAGAAAGAAACTAAGGGCACAAACATGAAAATAAGGCAAGCAATATGACTTCTCAGCCAGAAATGCAAGGAAGGAAGTCAGATCTATCAAGTTTGGTCCCACGTGAGTCTTAGGACAGACAGTCTCACAAAAAATACTGAAGTATTTCTTGTATTTCTGTTGTTTCCTTGTTTTAAAGCTGTGTTGCATGTATGCTGTGAGGTACCAGGAGGACCAGGCCTTAGAGGTTATTAGAAGAAAGATGTAGAAGAGACTGATGGACTAGAAAAATAGTCCCCTATAGGAACAAATCTTAAGTGCCAGCACATACAAGAGACCGCAGTAGATTGAATGACGTTGTGTGTGTTGGGAGAGCTTCAATTACTTAATTAAGGAAACGATGATACTGAGAGCGGTTTGAAGAGAAAAGCTCTCTCATTTGGATTCATTTCACTTTATATCTTTTTGGTGAAAGATGGAAATAAAAACGGAAGCAGACATGAAATTTAATAATGTTACTGCTAGAAACTAAAATGGAAAAAAATACTGAGAATGAATTAAAGCCGAGGCATAAAATGCTAAAAAGGAGAGAGAAAAATGGTCAGGCAGTACCTAAATAATTCATTTATTTCCAGCAGTGGAAGAGGATTAAAAAACAAGATACAGTGATTACAGCAGGCGACTGGGAGTTGGGACTCTTGAATTTTATTTCTTTTCCTTAACATATGTCATTCTGTAAGCCGGTCTTTCCATGCTTCAGTGTACTCAATACTTTGCTGCATGACAGTGATGTAGTTGGACTTAATTTGCTGATGCCCCGTAGGTGTAAATTGTTATGAATTGGCAGAAATCACTTGAGATTTAAGGATGAAGTTATCTTTCCATTAGGAGCTTGGCTACCAAAACAAACTCTCCATTGAGCATCCCCAAAGAAAATCCAGCTCCCACTGAATTTTCACATTTCATTTCTCACTCCAGGTAGAATTTTCCCTTGTGAAGTGATACTTCTAATTGAATAATTCCCTTCAAGTCCCTTGTGCGAACACTGCTTCTGGGTAAGCAACGTGAATTGCTTCTCTCCTGTTCATAAAGTTGAATCAAAGCTTCAGTTAAGTCTATTATTATTACACTTTCCCTGGCAGCCCTCAATATCCTGTCACACCCCAAGACTGTAAGCAGTCACCGATACGCTGATGAGATTTGCCTTCTGCCCTTCCAAACAGCCCTGCTGCCAACTGCTGACCCTTGGACCACAGCAGGATGAGGCCTTTGATGGGCAGTAAAGGCTAACATCGGTCAGCAGATGCAGAGAGCACCTCACTTTGGAGTAGTCCAAGGCTCCCCAAGGTGAGCCTAGATACTTGCACACCTCTAAAACATCACGTTTGCCATCATTCTATGAAATGCTTTCCTACATACAGTTTTGGAAGATGATCTTTTTCCCTGTTGCACTTTCCGTTCTCAAGTGAGAGGTTCCTTCCTTGTAGAAAATGAATGCCATAAAACCTGCAAAAGCACACTCAGCTGCATGTTGCAATCATTCATATCAGCCAGATATGCAAGTAAGGTACTTGAAAGAAAAGCTTCCAGCTTGTTTATATCCACACAGATATTCATGGTAATGAGTGTGCTCCAGCACACCAGGGAAGCTGTATAAGAATTTGGTTGTGTGTGCTGGCAGAAAACTGGTTACCAAAAGAGATTCCGCATTCAGATAGATAGAAGCGGTCTGCGGCTCATCTGTCTTGCCAGGCACAGTTGCTGCATCTGGATTTGAATTGCTAAAATCAGCACAAACATTACTGTTGAAAGCCACAGACCGTGGTTATGTCAATGGTAGAGAAACCTCAGACAGTTTGGAGGTCTCCAGTCAGCACCCAAAAGTTTTGATATTCCTCCAGCTTTATCCAAACAATTGAAATACCACTGGTCCAAAAACTTCAAGTAGTAACCTCTGGAGAACAAGTGGTTTCACAAGATTTTTGAAGTTTCTGGTTTCGTTCTAGGGACAGAAGTGTTGCAAGAGCACCCTTTCGTTTGATCTCTCTGTCACATCCATTACCTGCCTTTCCGAATGTTATCATGTCATCCTAAACTTTCTTGATGCTAATAAGTTTAGGTTCTATTCAATCCTACAAAAGCAATCTTTCTCAAAAAGACCTTCCAATCTAAATGAATGCATCTTAAAAATCAAGAAGTGAAGTACCATCGCTCCGTTCTCACGGGGAGATGACAGACCAAACCTTGTTCCACAGCTGGGATTTCTGATGGAGCCAGGAGCTGAAGCACATCTGCTCTGCCAGCCAGCACCTCACTGATACAACTCTCCTTTTCCTCCTTCTGCCAGCAGAAAGCAGCAGTACAAATGCTGAGAGTCAGTTACCAGAAAAAAAATAATAACTGCCTGAGAAATTTGTAAACTTCAGAACAAATCCCATTTTAATTCTGAACAAGGGTTTAAGGTCATTTCCATATCAGTAGGAATGGAGTTGACTAGCCCTGGCTCAGAATAGCAAACATCAGCAAAGCACTGGCAATTAACCAATTTGCTAACAACTGCTCTGCTGTGAGGCTGGGGCAACTGTGTGGGTAGAGAAAGAGGGTGGTTTGCTGTAAATTTTACCAAACATTTCAGTGTTCAGTCTGATAAATGGTTTCTGAAGGATTATTCTGAAGTGCCTGAGACTCCAAGGAGAGAAAACATTTCTCAGCCCAGATGCTGTGAGCCAAAGAATCCTACCTGCAAAACCAGCTGTCAAAGTAGAAAGAGAAAGGTTCTAATAGAGAAGTACAAAATCCTGCCTCACTGGGGTGGTCTTTGCAAGCATTATATTTCAAATATTAAGACAGAGCAGGAATACTACAATTTCTGGTTGGGGGAAAAAGGGAGATGAGACTCAGACACTCATTTTTAAACATTGAATATGAGAATTACAAGGTCAGCATCTGCAGATCATTATCAAAACTAGTATTTAAGTCTTTAGCTCCTATATACAAAATGTGGGAACTGCTGTGAGCCCAGCTGAGCACCTCTCGTACAACTGAGAAGCATCCAAAATGTCTGCATAAAAAAATTAGGTGAGTTTTGGTGAATTTGGATCACAAAGAAATGAACTTTCTTATTTCAACTCTAAATTATCTATCTTGTCAGTCCTCACAGACACAGGCTCCAATATTGGCACATGACATTTATTTGTATATCCTCCTCTCAGCACCATCCTTTCAAAAGAGAAGCCTCTCACTAGCAGAAATTGAAATCTGTGGCCTTAAACCACAATTGTTTCTTATCTTTTCATGTGAAATCCTTACTCTGGCATAAATGCTCTTATTTCCAGCTTAAATCAGCCTACTGAAAAAAAAAAAAAAAAAAAAAGAGGTTTCATTAATATAAAACACTGAATTAGAATATCAATATGGGTAACTCTATAGCTACAGGAGCAGAAGTTTAATTCTACAATTACAGATTAAAACAGAAATTTTACTCAGTAAGAACATAAACCACACACCCACATCTCTCTGGAAGGATCACTAGACAGAGAAAACTGCAGGTTCTCCATCCAATAAAAAAGGAGAAAAAGAAAAAAAAAAAAAGGACTTCTTAAGTTCTCCATAGAAAAATGCCTATAAAAAGATGTCCCGCCTCCCTCCCTGAGCTGGTTCTTTCTGTGCAGTCCCAGCTTAAATTCAAATGTTTGAATGAAGCTTAGCAGCTGATTGGGAATACTCCGGTTCATCATATTTCTTTCCAGTTCACATACAGCCAAGAATACCCAGGAAAAGTCTCAGGACCATGCATGTGATTTTTCCCTTGACAGTTAATAATCACAATTACTAAATTGGACTTAGCACAACGTAGATGTAGTTTGCTCTTTAGTTCAGTAATAGCTATGAAAAAAATGTCTCCTTGCCTGATGGCTGTGTGTGCATACATAAATATCGGGGTATAATTATAAGGACTTATTCATGCTTCTTTGTATTCGCTATATACTTTAACTTTGCTTTTATGGCCCATAAAAATGGAGCAATTCCAAAATTTTCCAAGCATGATGAGCGCTACCATAAATACGTGTAGGCCGCTGCCAATTACTACATGAATAACAATATCCTGAATGCCATATGCCTTCATTAAAAGGTGAGCTTGGGAATATTCTCCGTTTCTGCTTTCTCTGCATTTCTTGAGCAGACTCCAACCTCACGGTAGTCAGCAGCAGCAAGCAGTGGGGAGCTGCAGTTTTAATAACAAATTGCGACTAGTTGCTACTGGCTGCAAAGCAGCTCCCACTGAAGCTCACAGCCCTCGAGGTTGCAGGAGAGTACACAAGTATTCAATTTATTAGATGGTCTTTCGAGTGAAATGCATCAAAGTCTACGCAGACCCTTTGCTGTGGGAGATATTACTCTCAGCTGAAACTAGGGATAGGATTCTCTAATTTGCACAAACCTATCCATTTACAGCAGACAATATCGTCATTAAGGGCTGAGAGAAGGAGGAGGGGGGAAGGAGGCAAAAAAAATCACCGCTGCACTTGAAAGAGAACATTACAGCCAGCTGTTTGCAGGGGGTGAACTTGCTGTGAACATGCAGCCCTGAAGTCAATGACAGCAATGCTCTCAAAGTCTTGAAAAGCAGTCTTCTGGCCTCAGCTGGTAACCACATAGACTTAGTAATTTTTTCAATGCAAATTATTGTCATTTCTTATTTATGCAAAAAGAGATTATCCAGAGTGTCAAGGACAGGTGAGCACCCAATTCCCTTCGGAAGTCAGCGTGGGAATTAGGTCCCTGGGTCTGTCTGTACCTGCAGTGCCCACACACTTCTCAGTGCATCTGATGGACTCAAGCTTTTTACTGAATCATCCTTATTTCTGGGGGATTTATTTTGATTTTCAGAATCTGGGATCGAGACAAACAAATTCTCCATTCAGTTCAACTAGGCATTGGAATGTATTTTGTTTGCATTAGCTACACTCTGCTGCATTAGTAATGTCCCATCATCTCATATTAGTAGTCTGCTTTGCTAATATAAGAAAAGTCTTTCACGCAGTACAAAGTCTTCTCGTGTTGGCTGCTGCTTTCCTTTGTACTTCATTATATGCAGAGGCACTGAGCTCTGTGGAGGAATTTCTTCAATACTTCATGTTAAATTTATCCAATGAAATAATCAGAAGACATTGTTCTCACTTAAATTTAAATACGGAAAATATAAATACTTCCTTTTCCTCATAGCTTTGCAAATGCAAAGAGATTGTTATAGTGATTTTGTTTAACTGGGAGGACTTCACCTGACTGAGATTTGGAAATGTAGGCATTTCAACTGCTATATCTTAAAAAAAAAAATAAAAATTAAAACTGAGGGAATATTTACAAGACACCAAGAGGCTTTATACTCCTCCATCTCCCAGTGCCATTCCCAATCCTGTTCATTACCAAGCTATGGTAGTGAGAGGAAGATCTCCAGACCCTTAGAAATAGTACCACTGCTTCTGAGTATGTTTACAGAAAATCAAGTCCAGCTTAAATCAACATGGAGACAGAGCTTCAAAAGGTTTCTGTGCACTACTGCTAGTACAGGGTCTAAAGATACTTTTTTCATGTATACATGTCAGGTTTTTCAATAAGGACTATAACGTAACCAAGCTTATTTTGTTCTTTACCCTCAGATCTCAGTACCAAAAGATCTCAGTAGCCCAAAAGGAAAAGCATCACTGGAAGCTCCAACACTGACCATCTGAGGACAGTTTGCAGGGAAGCAGAAGAGACCAAGATAACTCACTGAAATGCCACTGAGGCACTTTGCTAGAGGAGCCAAGCAAGAAAACAACTACCCACCTAAACAGTATGCAGCTATATGCATGCCCATCCATAGCTACACTAAGGTCTTAGGTACACTTACATTAAAACATACAAGAGCATGAAAGGAAAACATATTTATATGTGAGAAATGAGAAAGGGGAGTATAATATTAAATGGGGAACTGTATCTCAGCTGTTCCTCAAGCATCAGCTTCAGGACACTTCCCTTCATCCATGACCACCCACCACACATCCATATCATACACTCCCTCTGGCCCATGCTGACGTTACCAAGCATGTACAAGATCAAGGTTAGTATCTTTTGGCTTAGGCATTTGACAAGCCTTCCAGAGCCAAGTTTAATTCCAGACGATGAGTTCCTGTCACAGAACGTCATTTTTTAAAATTATTATAATTTTGATGCTTTAATAAACTAACAAGAGAGAGAGGAAGACCAGGCATATTTCTGGGTCAGATGCAGCACATGCTCCGTGAGAGCACATACAGAAAGACTTCTCCCTAACTGGAGTGTAAAACCATCCCAAATGGGTGCTGATTTCATCATTACAAGCTATTGTAGTCATGCAGCATTCAAAAAAGTAGCTGAGAGATGTTTCAGAATTTATTTGAACTAACTTTTGTATCTCTCCTGGCTAGTTTCAGTGCCTCGTGTGATATGTACAGTTGCTAATGATCATTACTATTTACTGCATGATAGTGCCTGAAATATAGTTGTGAATCAGTGTTCAACAGGATAACACAGGACAGACAGATGGCTCCTGCCCAAGGGGTGTCCAAAGCCATGAGGAACGTGAGAGTTAGACACTTTACACCGAGCTCTCTCCAAAATTTGGCCTTCAGAAAAGGAAAACTATTCTGAATTCAGCCCTGTGACCAGGTATGCAATAATAACAGGAAGAAATAGATTTTATTAACTACTATGTATTTTCTGAAAAGATTCTTAGGATATTCTGCCAGGGGATGTCTTGCCCAGACTAGAATTATATTAAGATATTTAGAAGAAGTGATCTATCACCTCTCTAATGGAGCAGAACATTTAGGACATGAGTCTTTTCATATCAAGTTCTGATCTGGCACAGAAGTGAGTGCTGGCCACCTCACACCAAGACCAAGAAAATTCTATTGGCATCCATCTTAGAAGAAAAAAGTTCAGTTTTAGTATATTGATTTTAAAGGAGGTATTATAATATGCTGCTTGTCTTAATGCCAGGCTGGACAAGCTTATTTGAAAATATATCTTTTCTGAAAAGTACAGTTTTATTTCAAAGATAGCTACTTGGGAATTAAATCCTAAACTGTTAGCTCTTTATTTATTTATTTATTACCTATTTCACTACCAATTCTGTAGAAGAATTTGAGAAACTTATATACCAGAGAAGAGAATTCATTTTCTATAAATTATCCCTCAAATGTTTGGCTTTCCATTACCATACATGGTTTTGATTCTTCAATATTGGCAACTACTGCAGGCTCCTTTCTTGTGTTCCCCCACTGGGAAACTCAATGATAATGGACTTCTATAAGGAGCTCAGTGTTCAGGTGAACATATCACAGAGAAGGGTTGGAGAGAAAGGATGCAATCTGCCCCTCACTGTTTTGTTTCTGCATCTTGCTCTTCACCTAGAAAATGTTGCTTGCTGAGCATATATCATTTACTAGGAACCCAGAATTAATTGTATCATTCATTTTCATTCACTGCCTAATAGGAAAGAATGAACTTTCTGAAGCATTTTAACAAGTCAGAGTAAAATTCATCAAAAATGAGTGCTTACCTCAAAATGTAGTTAGAGGACTAGATAGCTCTCTCACACCCAAGTTAATGAGAAGGAAAATAATAGGATTATTAATATGGAAGATGACAGTATTGAAACCAACATCTCCATTCACTTCCAGGGAGTCAGATTTTACTCCCCAAAATATTGTGTTTTGACCTAACCAAGCTATGCAGTGCCAGCTGTGCAACAGCTCCTCAGATATTGATGTGTGATGGACACTAAGACATGAAGAATTCTGACAAAGTGATACTGAAATGGTTTAAAATGTCAGCTTAATATCACTGCCCTTGTGAAGGAGACAGGAAGGCAAAAATGGGGCTATGCGTGGTGCATGCATACTAGAAAGCCTCTGGTTTGCATGGTGGTTCTGTTTGCTGATGTCAAAGAGACTTCAGTGTGATATAGCATTAATATTGTCTCACATGTCAGGTAATGCAAATACAGAAAATTACGAGTTGTGTGAGCATGTACTGAAGATGAGCTCTGTGACATCCATTATGTAGAAGCAAAATCATCTTACCTCATGAAAGACGGCAGCTTGAAGGCTAAATCTAATGAGTCTGATTCTGATCTCGTACCAGGCTAAACCAAAAGTGACTCCATTTCAGGTAATGGAAATGCACTGCTGTTAAGCAAAAAGGGAGCGAGTTTATTAATGCACACAGCTACGCTTCTGTACAACCTGACAGCCTACTAAGGGCTGCTATTCATTACTGTCTGATTTCTGACAGTCATCATAATTGTTATTAGAAAACCTCCAGCAACACAAAGTTGAGAGACAAATTAAAAATAAGCCACTGGTACCTTTAAGTGTGCCACGAGCTCTGTTTTTGGCACTGGTATCTCTGAGCGGAGGCTTGCAGTTCAGTGCAGACAGTTAGCAGGGTGCTGACAGCAACATGTTGGTACAAGACCGTACTTCTCTCCTTGGTTTTGTTTTAATTAAAGCTGCATTTATTTTTTAAAGCAGGTCATAAAGCTAACCTACTTTGACAACACAGAATTACATTATAAAATTGTTCCTTATAATAATTATAAATCTCTGCTAAAGCAAATTGAAATGAAATTAAAGTACCGGCATACGTCGCCTTTCTTCCTGATAGGAGAGGAGGGATTCATCTGATCAGAATTACCACTGATTGCTCAGAGTTTGCAGGGACATACCCAGAAATGAAGCCTCCAGCTTCCTGCTCCTCTGCATCAGTTACTGTGTCAGAGCTTTGGCTTCAGAGGGTGCCCTGTAAGCCCCTAATATCTCACTTGGCCCTACCTGCACCACATGGCACAACTACAGCAGGGTTCAGCGGCACTTTTTCACCAGGACAGCACCCCCCAGGTAAATGATGTCCTTCTACACTTTCAGAGGGGATGAGAAATAAAATGATGGTGTCACAGCTTCATTTTAAGCGAGGCACTTTAAAAAAATGAAAGATTATATACACATATGCATTTCCAAAACAGCTGAGTGAAGCAGGAGGACTTCAGAGGGTTGGCTATACGGGGTGACATTACTTACATGCTATGTATGGAAAATGTGGGGTGGAATTTCCCTGAAAACAGTCCTTCCCACAGCATTTCTGGCACTTTGGACTCTACTCAGCTAGAAATCCTGAGAGGACAATTGTGCTTGAGTCCTCCTTGGCTGGACTGGAAACTGGGGACCCGATCCTTAATTTATGTAAACAGGAAGAAATCTGTTGAAACAAATAGAGAGGAATTAAGAGAAATTCTCAGTTCAAAATGATAATAAAAAAAATATTTCTAACTCCTTCAGGACGTCAAAAAAAAAAAAAAAAAAAAAAAAAAAAAAAACCACAGAACAAATCCCTTCATAGGAATGAGTGGGATGAGAAGAGGAGGAGGGATTTTTTCCTTTCCTGATGTCCTGCCCAGCACAACAGACATTTTTTGTTAGGAAGTTTGCAGTCAGAGGAACCCCCATGGTCAGCTGCAGTGAGGTACTTGCTATTTTAACTCAGTCTGTGTGGTTCTGATATGGGAACCAGAATCAACTTCTGACTTCAGAATGAACTGAGTCAAGAACTGCAGGATAAGAGAACACAGAGGGCTACGATCTGTTAAGTGCACAGATGAGAATCACATGTTATATGAAATGTCAAGGGATGTCAGTGCTGGAAAAGTGTAGAGATTATTTCAGTATGGTCATTCAAATAATGGACTGAGCAGTGAAAGGACAGAGAATGTGTTAAACACGGAGGCTAACTTCAGCGTACTTCAAGTGAAATGATCCTGTAGGTTATTTGGGAAGGTAATCAATGGGAAACTGAGCATCCCAGCTGCTCCAAACAAATAAGCTGTGGAAGCCTGGTGGTGGGGATGGCAGAGAAGAGTGACCTCCAGTCCAGCTGGGGAGCTTCAGGCAGAGGAGAGCTCTCTGATAGAGAAGGATCTCTGCCAGGATCTGGTAGGATCATGCAGAGATGCCCCCTCTTAACTACTGTGAGACACCCAGTCAGAGCTTCCATTTCTTGCCAAGGTAAAAAGAAAGGGAATGTCCTACATAACAGAGGTAGGAATGCATTAAAGGATGTCTTTCCAGGGTTGCTTGTGTCTTCCTCCACTCTCTGACACCTAAAGCTTTTTCTAGTTGAAACACTTGGAGCTGGTGCTTGCAATTCAGAAAGTATTACCTGTTAGAGGGATGTAATTTACTTTCGCTGAATCTCTGGAGGGAAACTGCATCAAGCTGGTGTTATTTTAGTTTTCAGAAGGAAACCCCAGCAAACTAAACACAGAGCAAACTGTGCTGCTGGCAGAACCTAGCAGAGAGGTTATGGGAACTTTCACTAATTGCTGCATTGCTTGGCAGGCTGAACTGGTTACCAGTTTGTTTCTAGTTGCAATAGAATCCAAATTCCCAGTTTGGATCTCTCTGAATAAAGCCTAGCACGGTTTGGATGCTGCAGCTCCTTTCATCTCTGCAGATGTTGAGATCAGCTGCAATCTTGCATCTAACTGCTCTGAACTCTTTGTGTGTGCAGGTGGGATTGACATATATCTTCGTGGATGAAGGCATCTCCTAATCAGGACCTTCAGCTTAAGTAACTACTTGCTTTCCCTAATGCTTTGGCACAATTAAACTATATCGCCCTTCAAAGCATCCAGCAAGGCTGGCTATTCACCCAGGTTCCTCCTGAGAAATCTGCCTGAGGAAGTGGAAGCATGGATGGGGATGGGTGAGAAGGAAAACTGTTGTTCATATCTGATATGGGAAAATGCTTTCAACTGATTTGCAAATGCTCCCAGATATCACGATTGAGACAGAGAGGGAAACTGAAAAAATATGCAGATACATCAAAAATCACTTCCAGGATATGGAGTAACTGTTGCTACTTTTTAAAGTAGCTAAGATTACACTTTTCTAAATGTCTGATTTCTCCACAAGCGGCATGGTGGGAAAACAAGAAGATGGTAAGTAGAACTCAGCCCTGAAGAGCCATAGGTGTTTGAATAGTGAGAAGCTGTGGCTGATCTCTAGGAGCCCTATGAGCTGTGAGGGAACACAGCAGCTTCTGCTTCTCATTCTGGAGTGATTCCACTCACTGGTAGTGTTTCTGTGGCATAGACCATGAGCATCTAAACTGCCAGAACAGGAAGCAGAAGTCTTTCAAACTACTCCTGACATTGAATAAGTCATTTCAATTCCCTATTCTGCTGCTCTTTGCCTGTCATACCATCCTTACAGCCAAAATCATCTTCCTTTCAAGATCCCTAAACCTTTTGGTGCAACAACGGTGCCTATGTGCTTGTCCATACAAGTGCTAGCACAGCAGGTCCCGGTCTTGGTTACAGCCTGCCAGGGCTATTACAGAATACCTGGTAACAATGGGAAAAAAGGATGAAGTCATTCTGAGTTCTCATCCCATTTACTTACCACCCATGAAAGTTTCTATATTAAATGCATTCACATCTCTGACAGGAGAACAGGTGTGCCAGATCCCTCTCAACCCAAATTTGGACAGTGCTATCTTCTCCCCCACCTCTGTTTGCCTTGATAAAGCAGGTTCTGGCTAAATCTACAGAAGTGTCTTTTAAATGCCCAGCAAGTGGACGGGGCATTTGAAACAGAGCTTGGCAGAGCACATTGGTAGCCTAGGTTGCTCTCCAATCCGAAACCTGCCAATATAACCCTAAAAACAAGTATAATTTGGCCCACATTTCTGTGTGCAGAGTATCTGTGTTTAATTTGGCTACTTAGTGATTCTGTAATATTCAAGAACACACAAAAATAGTGTTTGTCCCAAAACCTAAAGTTTTTTTCCTATGCAGTGATTATATATGTATGTTGCTGTAGCAGCTACAATAATGTCTGTAAATCACAGCAAGGAGTGGTCCATGCACCAGCACAGAAGGAAACAACTCCAGCCACCAGCTCCATTTTCTAGATACTTCCTACAATTATTTTATTTAGGAAGCTCTGATGAAATGCTTCTTTTGAAAATCTAGCTCCATCGTTTTTAGAATTTTAACTGCGAAGCAATTACTTAGCTTGTCAGGCTAATCACTGTAAATACTGTCCACAGTGTTCCTACAAGCCAATAGTAACTAATCTGGTCACTTCAAATTAATTGAAAGACTTTAAGAAAGCATTGTGTTTGTATTCCAGTTCTAAACTACAGACCAAGGCAAGGGTTAAAATGGGCCATTGTTAAGGGATTGACCTCTTTCCAAGTCCTTGTCACTGACACTAGCAAATCTGAGCTCTGCGTCCCACACAGCTGCTGATGATCTAGATATGTTCTCTCATTTTCCTTGCAGAAGCTCGAAACACTGGTGATAACTAATGATTTCACGAATCTGTCTGGATAACAGATACAGAAGCACAGGTTCCATTCAACACTCCTATACTAAGCTGATGGAGCTGTAAGCTGAGGAAGTTTAGAGTGGAAGCCAACAGCTGAGAATGGATGCCAAGATGAAGTTGTCAAGGAGTACCTCGAAGGGCAGCTCCCGTGTGATACAGGGACTGGGTGTAAACTGCTCTGGCTTCCCAGTGTCTTACAGACGTAGAGGTCTGGCCAGAAAATATAATGATATTACATTGGTAGCTTAAGCATTCATTTTTGGCAGGAGTGCAAGTTCAAGCAGCCTTCAACCCAGGCCTACATGGTTCCTTGACCCATGGTGGTATGATCCTTTGCATTGCTGAAAGCCATCCTCGAGGAGCTACTGCCAGCACAGACCAGCCAGCTTGTGATCCCAATACCTCACATTACCTAGAATATGAACAGCAGCACCAATCACTCCTCTATCTTTTTCTCTCCTTTCCACCCAGACTAAATGAGCATACATTGGACTTCTCCCTCTCTAACTCTCCACTAAATATCAGGCACAAAAAAAAAAAAAAAAAGCCCTGAAAGGACACACTTGCCTCAACATTCAGCTCCATCCATATTCATTCTGAATATTTTGCACATATCAATTAAAGATTCTGCAATCAAGCTATATCCACAACACACCGATAAATAAACTGAGGGCCTGAGCAGTGATGCTGCAAGATCATACAGTGAGCTAGCAGTGGAAACAAGAACACGACTCAGGAGTCAGCTGCTAACCACATAAGCCATCCCTGCTGCTGGCCTGGAAAGTAGAAATAATGGTTTGGAGTCCTTCAGTTTTCATTATTAGCTTTTTGGATGAGTTTCGCCTAAGGGGAATGAGTTATTCTCCGCTGTTGCATCAGTATATTTCACTTCAGCTGAATTATGTGTCACTTTATGGTAGGGCTGTCTTCGTTTTTTTCTCAGCTGCGCTTAGGGAGATCTTTGTGAACATCTTGTTTGACAAATTCTGCACCACCCACATAACCACTTTCAGGCAAACTTAGCAGAGTCAGAGACTGAGCTGGGCCCACTTATCTCTGGTGGATCTTGTTGCTAATTGCAAACTCCAAGGCCCAGTGGCCGGAGCAGAGCGTGGTGCTCAGATTTAAGTACATGGTGCTGTTCTTTGTTGCTTTGTCCTTGTGGCTTTGGGCAAGTCACAGAATTTGATTGATAGTGTGTTCATTTATGGGCTTGTTTGTTTCAAATGAAAATTTCAGCCAATGCAAAAGCTATTTGGAGCCACACTGCCATACTTCTATGCTTTTTTTTTTTTGTAGGGAGATTACATGAAAAAAATAGTGCTTTCTCCCACATGGAAACATTTTTTTTTTCCCTTCTGTTTTAGTTTCCTGAAATCTAACATGGAAAATAAAACATCCTTAAATTAAAACTCAGTTTCTCAAAGAAAATCCAGAAAAAAAAATTCTGCTTCAGCAACCACATTTATTTATTTATTTATTCCCTTTTGGATAAATCTTTGATGGAAGTTTTCAAGCAACAGCAGAGGGGCAAAGAAATGCCTAGTTTATAGCCTGCCTTGTCTTGATCCAGCTGCTTCGGTCTTGAATGTCAACAAATACTGGTGACTTTCAAAAATCCGTAGGTTGTTTTGGATGGTATTTAGTTAAGCAATACATCTCGTGTACAGAATAGTCTTGATTACATTATCTAGCAGAATAAAAACAGATGGCAATGAAGTAAGTATTTATCTTCCTGGTGAATTTTAATACACATGGAAGTGAGGGCACAAAAAGACTGTTTTAAACTTGGCATAATGTGGTCACTGGGGGCTATGAAAGCTTTTTCCAACCAACTCTACTCATGCACCTAATCTTGACCTGAAGGCAATGTTAATGCTATAACCTTTTTCTGCTTGAGCTGAAACATCTTATTTCCACTTCCTCTTCCCAGCCTTCTCCTTGGTTGGAATTCCTGTGCATCAGCACAGCTGTACACCATCTAGTGACCCAGCACAGCAGCACAGCTCAGTACACATCTGTGTCAGCATAACAAGACCAGGCAGATGAGAGCAATCCAGGGCAGAACAGAAAATTAGAGAACAGCTCACTGGAGTCAATAATCTAAGCACTGCCAAATGCTGAGAAGTTCACTGGTGCTTACAGCAGTTGGGAGAATATTAATGTACTTCTGATGAAAAGCTTGCCCATCCCCATGCTGGGTGTTCAATGTTTTCTGTGGTTATGGCACAGCAGCTTCTGAGCTGGTAGCAGGCTCCTGTCATACCCCGTCACCTCATGTTCAAAGATCAATGCCTGCTGCTCACGTTTGTGCCCCTTGTGGTTATACAGAACAACAGATCACTCCCCAAAGCAATTGCCTGCAGTTTGGGATAAGTGCAGTCAATGCAAAGAAGCTGCTCTTGGGGGCAAAGAGGACGATCTGGCAGGACAAAACTGAGCTCTGAACCTTTTATAACTTGGTGCATTTCGCAGCCTGGGTGGATGCTGAATTTCATTATCCCTTCAAATTGCTGTACGTTTGTTCAAAGGAGTTTTCTCTTGTCGGTAGGGCCACTCGACAAGAACCAGCACGTTCCTGTCTGACAATGACGTTAACTGCCTTTGGAACAGCAGAAACAGCCGCACCAGCCAAGCGGTGCAGTCTGCCAGCCTCCGAGATACATGCACTGGAGTATTCCTTCAGACACCTGCCAACCATGATCCATCCCCTCCTGCCTCCCCTCCAGGTGAAACTCTGATTCAGCATCTTAAACAAAACCGCAAAAACCTGCTTGGCGGTCTGGGAGCTCTCTCGTCTCCCTCTTCCCTCTACCACAAGACTCTACATGCAGCCATGCTGCTGCCCAGGGGCTGGAGCATAGGAGCAGGGTGCATTTGCTAACAGCTTGACACTGAGAAATTGCTGGGGAGAGCAGTGCAGCTGATGCTCCCCCAGCCTGGCAAAGCTGTTCAGACTTGCACTCACAAGGAACAGCGCATCCTGGGCTTTGTCACCCAGACAGACCTGTACTGGGGGAGTTTGCTGTTTTTCAGAAGCCTGGAGGTTTGCTCCCAACCTTCCCCCCACCCCCCATATGATGTAGTTTTGCTTTCCTCTTGCTAAGTGGCTTAAAGTGACAGTGCAGTAGCAACGCAGAAGAAGGATAATACTGAGGGCAGCTATTGCTCCAAGCAGAAACACTGGGGCCTTCCCAGTCCCATACCTACCCTGGCCCCCAGAACAGGATCTCATCAGGTAGGAGGAGGGCTGAGAGACAGCTATCTGCCTGACCGGAGTTGGCTGGGGTTCCTCCTTAATCTGATACCACCTTTGCCGACATTCCTGTACGCGCCTGACTCATCCCAGTCATCACTGCAACCCCTTCTTTTCTGAGGGTGTTTTTTTTTTTTTTTTTTTTTTTAAATGTTTGATGTGTTTATCATAGTTCTGTCAGGTTTATTTGCTCTCTGGAGCCTGCTAGAATTCTTTGTGTGTTTTCACCGATCTCCTGCAGCACAGAGCCCAAGCTGAGAACTGATATAACCTCTGCCCATGTAATTCAGCAAGCCTTTCTCCTCTTCTTCCCTGATAAGTTCTTTTATTTCCTATTGTAACTCAATTTTTTTGTCATGTTCTCTGTAGTTAGAATCAAATAGATTCATAGGAACCATTAAAAGCAGCCTTTTCAGTGTAAAGCGTTTAACATTTTTCTGTTAGCTTAACAAAAGGCAGGCATATGAGCTTCTGACTAAGTGAGAAGGGCAAACATATTAACTCTGAATATAAAAAGACAGAAAGTATTGCCATCCTACCTAATAAACTGGAGAATTCTGGGAAATGTTGTACAGAAAGTGGACAAGATGAATATCTCTTTCATCTCTGCTATCTATCTAAAAGAGCCCAAACACCCCAGAAAAAGCATTAGCCCACAGAACTGTTTAGGCTGGTTTAGGTTAATTTCTTTCCCAACCTGAGTGGCTGCAATGGTTGAAAACCAACATCTCAACATCCCCGAATTTGAACTTGGATCTGAACTTTGCTACTGCAGCTTCTCCCCCTCAACATCTATGTCACATCTAAAGATATCAATTCTGCACTTGATGAATCATAAAATAAATGCATTCCTGTTAACGTACAGCCTTCCCAGAATGGTAACCCCGGATATAGCCTATAATGCTTCTGCTTTAATCTCTCCTTGTAAATAGTCTCCATCTCCACAAGAAATTTCTCCTGTACCATTTTTGTCTAGGACCTGTTGCTCGTCTAGAAGTCTTCTCATTCAGGTTCTGTATTCTTTTTGTGACAATGGACACCTAAATTTTCCTTATAAACAAAATGCAAAACAACTTCAGAAACTTCTGGTGCTCTAGAACCCAAAGCTGAACCCAGAACCCTTGGGTTAGTCAAGGACATGAGTGTTAAAAAAAAAAAACAAACATATAATGCACTCCAGAGCTCAGCTGGATTATCCCTAAGCAGTTTGGTGTATTGCTGAGCTGTCTCTCTGTTGAGTTGTTTTCATCTCCCAAATGGTGAGGCATGTTCTTCTCATTCACTGAGTTTATTTATATCTAGCAGTAGTCACCAAGTCAATCTGACACGAAGCAGGAGAGGACTGTACTCTGCGTGACTTGTCTGTCCATTGCTGTGGCTACAGTGGATAACTACCGTCAACAGCCCATTCTTCTGCCTATCCTGCTGCTACTCCTCTATCTGTGCTGCTCAGCCTAGCATCTACCTACTTGGAAACAAAATCTTGACAAGGAAGTATCTCTTGTGTGGAGTGGCTTAGGATGGGTTATATAAAAACACGTTTCAGTACCTTTGGATTCACCACTTTTTCACATCCTCCCTCCCTCTCCCCTCTCATTTTATCTTGTTTCTACATGTCTAAGCCTTGCTTTAAATAACAGTTGTCTGATTCTTTGCCTCTTCTCATATCCAGCTAATTATTTTCAATCTATTGATTTTCCACATGGAGATAAATGGGTTATTCAGCTCACAAAGTCTGTACTCACACAGTTGTGAGCTAACCCATAGGTATGGGAAGGGGAGGGGGTGTATCTGCTTGTGTGGTTGATCACCTTTCTGATGATCTTGTGTAACACAACTAAAGAGACTTTTTTCTTCTTTCTTACTGCAGAAATCCATCCAGCTTCAGACTTATGCCAATGAGTAATTGCATTTCACAGGGAGTAAGAAGTAACAAATAAAAACCTGATAAGTTTGCAATAAGGAAATAGCTAACATGTGTTTTTCTTATGTCTTTAATTACAGCAACTAATGGGATTTGGATGCAAAAGAGCCAAGCACAATGGCAAAGCACCATCACTCAGCTGTGGGTGATGTGGGGTCAGCTCCACTCTTTGGGTCCCACCCCTCTACCACAGCCTGCATTAACATCTGAGGTGAATGCAAACAAACCACCTTTCTCTCTGTTCTTTCCAGCCAAAAATCACTTCAGAAGCCCAGTACACAACACAGCAGCAATGTCACAGCCAGGATAGGAATGAGAAGTGTTGGATTTACTACTGATGGAAAGTTGTCACATAAACATAATCTCTGGGTAGGAAATATTAACTCTGATCTCACTAGCTTATCTGACAACTGAGATGCCATGGAACTACAATAAAACTATGATAACATAAGGCTATAGATTTTAGACTTATACACATATAATTGGTCATTTGGGGAGAGAGAGGGTCATGTTAGAACTTTTTTCACGGTTTGCAGCCTCCTCTATTAGTAGTTCTCACACCCCTGTTTTATCAAATACAGTGTATGACCAGGCTCAAACAGTAATACATTGCCAAGATATTGCCAAGGGACTTAGGGAGAATAAGAAAGAAATGAGAATAAATGGCTAAGGCATGAAATTAGAAGTTAAAGAAAAAATAAACAGAAACTTTGGCAAAGTGGTTACTGTTTAGCAAGCCTGCACTGAATAATTCTTGCCTTCCTTCAGAATGGTAGCCTGGATTCTCTGCCTCATTGGGATCCATTGGCATGCTTGACTTGCTGCAACGTGAACTGCAGATTTATAGTTTATAGCAGGTTTCACTAATTTCAAGTTATGTTCAGAACACCAAAAAGTCAACCCACTTGCTGATATATGGATTAGTATATCCATCTTCAGTAGTTGTCTGGACTCTGCAGGGAAGCTCTTTAAAGTTTTGACATCCACTCTTGTCTTTACCATAATCACACTGAAGTAAAAAAATAATAATAATAATAATAAAAAAAATACTTTTTCTGGATCTTGCCTCCTTGCTAAGGTTGGATGGATTCAGTTGGGTTCTGGGCATGGAGCTCTTCCAGATCCACTATAGCTTAGTCACTGACCACTACTTGAAGAAGCCTATGCTGTCACAAATAGAGCAAGTTAAAATAAATGCACCTCAATTAGAATCACTGGTAAGATTTGACTCGGAAGAAATTAGAAATAACACTGAAGATACAACTTTAAAACCAACATTTAGGAATGAGGACATCAGACACAGGGGATTTGGGACAGAACATGGAATTGGGTCGTGTAATGCTGTAATGTGATGGAAAGTGCAGCAATGATAGAAGAGTAGTGCTATCCTAGGTTATAGCAAAGGAGAACAAGCCTAAATGCAGCAGCTACGGACACAGAAACAAAGGAAGAAAAACTGCTTACCTTTAGAAGGCCTCCATAAGGTAGGGATCTCCAGCAAGATACCCTTCCTTCTACTTCCAGCCCTTAAATGAGGTCTGGGAAGGGGTGGATCCTGGCTCCAACCCTTTCCAGTCACTCAGGTGCATTGCATGCAGCTGAACTCCCCCGGGTTGGCCCTGCCTTCCCACCAGGTGCTCAATCACTGGTTCAGGTCGTGACACAGCATTTCCGCTACAGGTTGACATGGGGAGACATCACCAAAGAGCAAAACAGAATTAGGCATAGGCAAGAGAAACTTTTTAAAACTAGTTTGAGAAGGAGGTGGTTGGAAGGCCAAAATTTGTCCCAATATTACTCATTTATTCCCAACACAAATTAACAAATTATCAGTTATTTTCCTCTTCCCTCTCTCAGACACACGCTATCTGTCAAACCGTGTTGCCTTAGCACTTCCTAACCGCCTGGAATAAATTGAGCCTGACCAAGGAAAAAGAGAGCAACATGGCAACTTCTGGAAGAAGGAGCAAGCTTGTGCTTTGCTGACCACAGCCTCTTGTAGGTCATCGCAGCACATGTGCGTCCTTCTCCTGTTCTGGCTTTTGTTGAAAATGGCTCAAGGTACAAAAAACTGAAACTTCCTGTTGGGCGAGGAGCGGATCAGTGTGGGTAAGGTAGCGTGGGCAGGAAGGCATGCAAGCATCTGGTTTGAATAGCTGCGTGCATGCAATATCAGCCAACTTTCTGTAGGTTTCACAGTTGTTGGCTTTTTTTATCCCAGAGATCTGGAGGACCCACCCTCCTTCTGCCTCCCAGGAAGGCCACAGGAAAGCTCGCTGGAAGGGGGTCTACCTCCTCCCCTAGAGGAGCTGCAAAGATTTGAAATGGCTCTGCAAGGCCACGGTGTGCTCCGAAAGGTCGAACGTGTCCTGTGAGATGTGGGAGACAGCAGGGCATGGTGCCCTGATGTGCTTCTGTTGGGAAAGCAATGTGTGAGGAGCCAGGCGACCGCGCGGCCTGCAGGATACACATTCCTAAATGTCACTTAGCCATACAACCTGCGAGGGCGGAAAAGTGGGCAGATGGAGAAATAATATTTTCATTGAAAATTCCCTACCTCTAAGATATTTCCTGTCAGGTTCCTTCCAAGGAGGGCCAAAGAGAAGGAGGAGGGGGCTGAGGTAGGATGTGTGGCAGTGGGTACGAGTTTGTGATTCCTCAGATCTCTCCATTTTGAGAGCATTTAACTCAATCCCCTTTCCTTTTTCCCCTCCCTAGAAAAGGATCATGCTAAGCATTATTGGAGCCGGAGGCAGTTTGGGAAGTGAAATAAACACCTGACTGTTAAATGCTAAAGGTTTACTCAACCAAAAATAAAAATAGTTCTGGTTTCCTCCACGAAGCTCTAGAATTACATTCATCAGTGCACATGAGCTGGAGGTTTGCGCAGGGGGAGCCTTGAAAGGTTGAAACTCCTCAGAGGGAAAGTTTGGAGGCAATGAGACAGGCCTCCCTCTGTCTTGTGAGACATCTTCTACACCGAGAAAATGCTGCAGCTGTTTTCCTGGTGCAAGCTAAAAATAAACTCCCTCCTCCTTTCCTAGCTGCTTGTATCAGTTTCATGGGTGCCATCACAAATCAAAGATGTACAGAGCGATGTACCGGACTCTCAAGGTTCCCTTTGTACTGTCTGAGGGGCATAAGAGAGCTGTGCCAGCAGGAAACGTCGAAGAGTTTTATGCCAAAGTCATGGCAGCCTTGGGGATTCAGGAAATCCAAGCGGTAAACGACAATTGAGTCCCAGGGCTGGGCAACATTAAGGAGTGGCCCAGTATGATCAGAAATCATGATACGAACACAGTGGTACTAGGAATCCTCGCTGGAACCCTCCTTTTTCTGCAGCTTTGCCATCAGGCTGAAGACATCACATTGCTAGACATGATTTGCAAAACTATCCTGCTTACCTTCAAAATGCAAGGTGGAAAACTGTATTAAGAAAAATGTTTGACACATTTGCAATATGTTTCCTTTTGTCAGGTCATCCATAGTTGGACTAGGAAATATCATTTAACACGTGAGATAGAGCAGATTCCTTCTCTGTATGGTGACTGCTTGTTGATTCCCCAAGCACGCTGACTTGTAAAGTAGCCCAGAAGGGCTATATGTGAACAGAACTTCAACAACAGTTGCAGCATCCTATGTAGATATTTTTCTGCAGGTAGCAAAACAGATTAATCAAACTGGAGGAAAGAACACTCATTTTGCACATTTTCAGGTCAGGGAGGGAAATAAGGTGACTAACGGGATTTCAAACTTGCATCTCTATTCAAGACAACTAATACTAATGGCTTCGTAAAAATGTTCACACCATTCCCTTTCTCAATTGAGATGAAGCAAACCCATGGGATCCAAAATTACTCAGGACTCCCAGATGGATAAGCTGAAATCTGTATGGGAAGGACCATACCTTGCGTTTGCTCCCAGGAAATGGGAAGCCTGGAGGGAGAGAAACAGCCAGTCTGAGCCAAGGTAACAGCAAAGCTGGATTAGCATGGAGCCGCTCTTGCTGAAAAGAAATTTGCTGTAGTTAACCAGAAAGTTTTAGGGTAAGAAATTATAGAACAATTTGGGCAAAGAGAAATAAAAGCCACCTGTTTAAAGTTACCCTTTAACCTATTCACTCTGCCTTCCCTCTTGCTTTCTCTCTCTTTCAAATTCTCCCAGTATCTCTGTTTTCCATAGAAGCAAATCTTCCCCAGGGAAAGTCAATTCTGAAGGCAATTTTCCAAAAACCATTTGGCAGAATTGGCCAGTACTTCAACTGCAAACATGAAAAGGCATTTATTCCACTAACTCAAATGTAGTTTGGAAGAGACATTACTGAACTTGTTTTAGGAATATACTTTGACTGCATCAGTTTTATTGCTTCTTGTATAAATGTCAAACTCAATTTGCCTCAAAGCAGAAAAAAAAACTCAAAGTACACGGTAATGTATATATTACGTACAAAAACTGGGGGGGAAAAAAAAAGTGTTATCTCCATAGTAAAGTCAAGCCCATTGCATGTTAATTGTGCTCATCGTACACACTGAATATTTCAGTAGTGGTAAAAAAAAGGAGGGTATGTAAGCCTGCTATTGTGGACTGTATTTTTAAGGTGGCCAAAGGATACAAAATCCTGAAGCTCTAATATTTCTTACACTGTGATTGCCGAATTTCATCATCTTTTTTTTTTTTCCTTTTCATTCCTTAGAAGAGTTGTTCCTCTGTTGCGTAAAGAACACGGTAACCCCATCCTGCTTGTTTCTCTGTTATGTAAAGAACTTGGTAACCCCATCCTTTGTGCACCATCAGCAGGCTTTAACCTCACACTGTTAGCACATCAGCCTACCATTTGAGACCCAGGGCACTAGCAGCAAAGCATTTTTTTTTCTTTTCTTGGAAAGAGGAGGGATAGAGAAAATCAAGACGTATAAATTCCTGTTTCAATCAGTACTTATTGCCAAATTTTCTAGCAAGAAGCGAATTGGCTATTTCAAAACACTTTATCTCAGCAAAACTAGAGTTGGAATTTCTTGGGGGCTAAGGAAGAAAGCACATCTTTAATCCAAAGGTTATCTCCCTGCTGAATTTCAGATTTGCTGCAGATGATGCGGGAGACAGAGCTTCCAGGGCAAAAAAAAAAGAAAAAGAAAAAAAAAAAAGAACAATTTCTAATAATAAATAAAAAGCATTAAGCAACCTAAATAATCTAATTTCTGCTATTTTACTGCACAATATGAATTGCAGAAATTTTAAGTATTCGGACAGCCTACATATTAAGTACTGCCATTTCTAAGTTATTACTGTGAACACATTAGATTTTGCCATGATTTCATTTGCATTTTAAGGTCTGATCCTGCAAAACCTTAACTTCCCTCATGTGAGCAACTGCAATGGCATCAGCAGTGCTTCTTATCTACATAAAGTTAATATCTTGCACAATTATTTGCAGGATCAGGACATAAGACTGAGAATGCAATTACTTTGTGAGTTAAAAGAAGAAAATGCTCTTTGGAATAGTAGGTGAGATTCTCCACTGGAGTAAATGATATAGGACCCATTGAATTCAATGGAGCTATCCTGATTCACGCCCGCTGATATGGCCCATTAATTTTAGTGTATGAAAATGAATCTCTGCTCTAAAAATACCAATTAGTAATAAGCTTCGAGAAAGAGAGAAAAATCAATTTAAATTCATTTGGTGTAATGCACATTTTCTGTTGCTATTTTAGTTAAATTATTATTATGCATAATAATGTTAGGCCAATAGGTGCTGTCACTTTAGGGATGTGCAGCTGTGATGGGTAGCATAAAAGTTAGTGATAGGGAAATTTCAGAGAAGTCCATCCATATCATACAATTGTCATGATGATTTGGATTAGGGCAACGTATCCAGTTTTCTCTTTCCCAAGATCTCATCCCCATAGTACTGAGCACATAAAGAGGGATCACGCCAGCTCAGAACAATTTACAATCTAAGTAGGAAAAAAAGAGGCAAAGAAGAAGAGGGGAAACTGAGGCGAAGACTGCTGCCAGAAAAAGGTGAGCTGCAGCCAGTCTCACGCCTCTTGACTCACAGCCATGTGCGTTATTCAGCACATCAGGTGGATCCTCAGGAGGTGTATATGCAAAAGTGAGTACGTACTCTGACACTGAGCCAGTTTCGGCATTTAAACTGCCCAGAGACAAGCATGCAAGAGAGATCCTGTGTGAACACTCAGCTCTGCGGGCACTGAAGTATCATGTGGTGCATGGGGCTATCTGCATGCTCATTTTGCTGCTATTCAGTGCTCATCCATACATGTGTTTGTGCAAAGAAGATCACGCTCCTGTGATGGAAAATCTCTGTGTTGCCATTCAGCACTGGTATTTCATGAACGATAACAGCCTTCTGGGATAAGTGGCACTCAAAAAAGATTCAAGGCTGGTTTCCTCATATTCCAAGCAATCCTGAGATAGCAGTGATTTGTAGTCATAGTTAGGTTACTCACTCTTACTCATAATGCAAGAGAAAAAAAATGGGAAAAGAAGTTATTTGGGTACCGACAGTCTACAATCAAAGTGTGGAACTCATGTCCACAGGACGTTGCAGGGGCCAAAAATACAAGCTGGTTCAGAAAGCAGCTTCAATTCCAGAAGAAGGCAGCAAGGACTTTTAAATCCTGTCACTAGCTGCAGATGCCTGGAAGCAGGGAGGGCATGCTGAGGAGAGCAGCACCCACGGACTGCCTTATCCTTACCATCCCACCTCAGCTGTGTGGGTGAACCCTGGGCACGTCACACCTTTGGTTCACTGAAGTATGGCTGAGCTAAAGCATGCAGCCTGGAGTTCACCCCAGTCCCTGTGAGTAAGGCATTCAAGCCCCACCACAGCCATTTAAGAGATTTCGATCTGTAGATGCTATGTTAGTGAGACGGGCTGTTTGTTGTTATTGTTGTTGTTTATAATATTATTCTGTTTTGTTTTGTTTAAGAAGTAAGAAAATAGAAACCGGTCATATGGGTATACTAGCTCAGATGGCTTATGGAGCTTTTTCATGGACTGCATTGGAAACCCACTGCTCACTGCCCATAAGTGCTTTAACTTCGAAGAGTTACATGCATTTAACACCTCTCGGGATAGTGCTAAAGCTGTCTTATACCAAGAGTTCAGGGTCCAGAATACAGCGAGCTGCATGGGGCTGCTCAGACCAGCAATACGGAAGGTTGCTATTTCCATCTCACCTTCAACAGCAGTGTACAGAGGGAAGCCATCCTCAGGACATGAACTCCTTTCCTCCCCAGTGCCCCTCTGTTAGCAGTTTCACCTTGCTCTGCAGTTATAAAGCAGTTTCTCAATGGCAGAGAAAGAAAAAAAAAACAAACCAACACTACCCAGTGTTTCTTCCTCTGAGAAACCTATTGACAGGCAGATCCTGTGGATTCCTCCCAGTACAGCTATCTTTGAACTGAGGACTTCTTAGTGAAGTTGGGGAGTTTCCTGGGGTTTTACTGTTTTTTTCCTAAATTGATTGCGGAATTTTTAAACAAGGTTGGTGCCTCTGATCTTTTTCTCAGTAGCTGCAAAATCTGTTTCTTCCCCCACAACTTGTTCTACAGAAATCAGGTATCGGAAAAATTAAAGGGGAAAGGACAGCAGCACCATTTGTAGAGCCAGCCTCGGCTGAAACAAGGGCCATTCCTAATGCTTTGTGAGCAATCAGGTATCCCAAACAGCTTTCATCAGATCTGGGGCTTGTAAAATATTTCTGGATTAAGCACAACTGTGAAAGCTTCCTCTACATTTTGACTTGAATATTGGACACTCCTAAAGCACATTAATCCCCACTGTTTGCTTCAGGTCCCTACTGTGAAATCCAGATTAATTATTTCTTGTGTGCAGACTTTATCTAAGCTCTGAACAACGAAGGGTTGTTCGTAGCTTTCTGCTTTTCTTCAGTAGGTTTTCCATGCGTTGTTCTGTATCTGTTTGTTATGAGGATGCTACCCTCACCTGTAAGAAGACAGTTTGATTTCAGTGAACACTATGACTTCATCGCATGCCTGGACCTGCATTTCTAATGTCTGCCTATACCCATAGCTGCATGTGGAGAGGCTACACTGATGTGAGCATGAACCCTTTCCTGGGCTAGGCATCACAGATCAGTGTGGCCTTAAGAATGAGAGGAGCCTGCAGGGTTGGAATAACACCGGGCTGAACCCTCAACCAAAGGCACAATGGGACATTTGTGGAGTGATAAAAGGTGGTAAAGACATCCATGCAAGCACGTGTTTTAATTTTGGGGTATTCTCTACTTTGTGTTCAGCTGGAACAAACCCAAAAATGCAAGTACAATGTGAAATGCGAGCACAGTATGTGGTTCATCCCCATCCCTGGAGACTTTCAAGGTGAGACTGGAACGGGCCGTAAGAAACCTGATCTAGCTGTGGATGTTCCCATTCCATGAAGGGGAGCTGGACTAGATGCCCTTCAGAAGTCCCTTCCAACTCTAAGGATTCTATGATTCTATGATTCTATGAGAAGTTTGGAAACCTCCAACCTTCTTATTAACTGCAAAGTGCTGAAAATGTCTATGAAAATGTACTCTACTGAGATTTCTAAATGCAGTTTGGTTGTCCTGATAAAGCAAGGATTACCACCCAAATACGCATGTAGCTTTTTACTCCAATCCTTTTGAGGAACTTGTGCTGCCAACCCAATCGCATTTATTTCACACTCAACCTTTCCAAATAACGTTGAAACTAGAAAGTTATTTATGTGACCTGCTTAATTGAAAGAGCATTTGCTGTCAGTGATCAAATAAACTGTTATTGATCTTCAGCATTGGAGGCTACTCACATGGAGCATTCTGGTACATATTTTTCATTAAGACACTTTTCAGAAAAAAAAAAAAAAAAATCAGAATGCAAATACAGCAAAAAAAAATCCTATAGGGTACTGAGATAAAAAAAAAATCAAAGAGTTTTGAGAGTGGCTCCAGAGAAAAGAAATCGTGCAAAGCACAAAATAGCAACAACACCACAGACTGCAGAAAAATGTGGGGGCTTCAATAGACACAACAGCCTGCTCTGAACTCCCAGCACATAATGAGAAAAAACTTAGAGGAGTGGCTTGGCCATCAGAAACCTGCTGATGCAAAAGCATCTCATAGCAGAAGAAAGCCCTAAACTGTTAACTGCCAGCCTCTGAGGTGTGATTCCCATGTGCCCTCCTTGTGTACTCTTTCCCATGTATCATGTCCATGCATGGAGCCTGCTTTGATCCAGCACGACACTTCTGTATTTAACGTGAAGCTTGGGGTATGTCTCATTTACTCCTAATCCTGTGACTGCTGCTTATGTCACGTCTGAGAGAAGGGGAAATACTTGCCCCTCTTCTCCTCCAGAGACCAGAGGTTCATGTCCTGTTATGATTCATTTCTCTAAACTCAGCATAACTAAGTCGAATCTAAAAACATCTAACTGTCAGTTATCTCACAATCCAAATATCAGCTCATTTACAACCTATAGCAGTTTCTTCACTTTTTTAACTTGAGAAAATTTTATCTTAAGTTTATATACCCTGAACTGCAGAGAAATCAAGGGCATCAGTCTCCTTGTTGTCAAGCTATGAAAGCGTTCACAGCATAGGAGAGATGATACGCTAATTGTTACACCCTTCTCAGGCTGCAAATTCATCAGGCTTTTGTTAAGATGCAATCTTGTCATTCTGTGCTTTTTTCCCTCTATTTTAAAGTAAAACCTTATTCAAAATTCATTTTCAGGAGGAATTTTTCAGTCTCTTGGACAAAAATACTTTGTATTTCCCTTAATCTGTTACAAAAAAATTGGAGGTCACGTTATGAATAAGCTCTCAGAGTTAAATGCCTCTAAAATATAAGGCTTACAGTGGAAACGCTAACACAGTCTTGACTACCGCAGCCCTGCTCTAATATCAGTGAACTTCCTTTGGGGGTGAAGCTTTGCCTCAGGAACCTTAATTATCTGATGTGGTCAATTACTCCAAGATAATGATGATTTTATCAGGTATTACTGCTCAAATATTTTACGATAGACAGGCTATTTAATTGCATTCCTGACCTACCAAAATGCTTACAGATGACTCAATTAAACGCTAAGAGGATACAGGGGGAAGGGAGGGAGGGAAGGAGGGACTGCACTTAAATCCTTGCCTATAGTTCATTTTGAGTTTTTTGTTGTTTTTTTTTTTTTTAAATCCTGCTCTCCATCCCTCCATCCTTTCATCCATCCATCCATCCATCCATCCATCCATCCATCCATCCATCCATTCAAGCAAGTTGCATGAGTAGCATTGCCTGGACAGAAGTTTGGATGAACAAGCCCAGTACTAAGTACAAATGGGAAAGCATGTTCGGCCTCTCTCCTGCTGAGGGATTAACAGTGGATCCTGCATAATCCCTGTGGTGGATTAGCAAAAACATTTTGACATCCCAGTGTAGATGAGCGTGGTGAAATGAATCTTCTCCCACATTCAGATAAAATAGATTTTACGACAATGGGGAAATGTCTTTATTACAGGAGCCTACAGGGATAGTCTCAGCTTCTGCAGGTCCTTTAGGCATCCCAAGGGCTGGTCCATCCCTGCCTCCTTTAGACTGGCAGGGGGGTGCAGGGCTGCTGTTTGCTGGTGAGGCTGAGGTTGCCACAAGGACTGCTTTAATTGGCATCTCTGCTTCAGTGGTCATAATGGGCTGTTTCCCAGGCACAAAGCTGCCATGCCTTAAGAATGTCTGGCTGCAAAGCAAGCATGCCTCTGCCTCGGCTCAGCCCCTGCCCTGGGTGCTGTCAGTACGGACCTGATGCAGCCTCCTGTGCTGGCGGTGCAGAGAACTCTTTGCAGCATTCCCAGCCAGGAAAGAGGGGGCTTTCCCCTGCCAAGCAGTCAATTTGCTTCTGGTTAAATAGGAACTGCGTGCAAGATTTTGAGGGTAGATTATTATCCTGCTGCGCACAATGATGTTACTGCAACACTTTCAGCAATTTTGTCAGGAACTCAACCAAAAGCACTGAAAACAATGGCAAGCCTGCCCTTCCTTTCAATGGTTGCTGGAATTCTGCTGCATTTCTCCACAAAGGTCCATTTGTCTTTCCACTCTGGAAACAAAATGTATTGTTGCAGTACTGTTGCTAAAACTAGCAGCAAATCCTCCAGGGTAAGAATGTGGTTACCCACTATTGCATCAGGCTAACAGAAAGAAGAGATGATATTTTATGGGGGTTTGCTCAGAAAAAAAAAGAAAGCAACACTTTCTGTAATGCTATGATTTCCATTTTATGGGGTTTCACAACAGCTTTTTCATGGGCAGCTTTTTCATCATTCTCTGTTATGTTTTCAGCATTGGTAAAGCTCTTTTCAGTCACATTCCAAAGCACAGCATCCACAAATATTCCCAAATATATCCTAAATTGCCTAGGAAGGAAACAATTTTCCCTATCTGAAATTAGAACAAAAATGATTCTGAAATGTCAAATTTTAGCAAACTAAAATGCTGCAGCAACTGGTTTGGAAAAGTCAAAACAGTTCAATTTGACTGTTAAAAATATTACTATCATTAGTCTTCACATCAAGATAAAAAGTCATATTGAAACTACTGTAATTCTCTCATTATTAAGAAGAGTGACAACTAACAGTCAAAGGAAACAGAAAAAGGCAAAAAGTCCTAAGTACCATGTAAAGCATCGCCATTTTATTCCATATTACATAAGGAAGGAACCATTTGGGGTGAGTGAAATGGTGAACTGGGGCAGAGAGCATGGGCTCTTTGTAAATCACATGTGACAACAGCACTGACCCAAAGAACTTCCTATTGTAAACACCCTGCTTGTGGGCTACACTGAGCTACGATGCTTTTCTGCACAAGTATCCATAGAGCCAAACCTCACTTCTTCCAAATATTCCAATCAAACCCTTATGCCTGCAATGCTTCAGCTCCTTCCTACAGTACATACATATTTCAGAGTTACCACTTAATACAATTATAGTTCATTTAGCCAGCAATTACAGTAATAGGAAGACTGGCAACCACTGTCACTCAGACTGGAAAATCAATCTTGCACAGTGGTACTTTTATTCATCCTATGGAGTGCCTTTTTAGTTAGATGCACGCACTCTGGAATCACAGGGAAGAATTAACATCACTCTGATTTTTACTATTTGTCTTTTACATTTATCCATATGCTATTTGGTTTCCAGCTAGAAGAATAGTGAACATCCTGAGGCCCCTTCCAACCTGATATATTCTATGAGTCCATGGATTATTGGACCTGTTGTTTCAGCAGATCCATTTTCTATTGTATTTCACCTAAGAGAGGACTTTGACAATTCATTTCCTAGAGGCAACTCAAAATATAGCTGTCCATGGACATTGAAATAGAAACTCCTGAGCTTTTCTTAGATCTTTTGTACAATATTTGCTTTTATTCCAAATTTATAAACCTATGTCCAGGAAGGCACTTAAATAGGTGTTTCAGTTAATCCTTATTTTAACAGAGTTCTGAAGAATCTACATAAACATATGGCCACAGTTAAGCAAATGTGCACTAGACAGGAATGAAGTGCTGAATTACAGATGTAGTGCTTCCAAAAGAAAGCTAAGACTATAACCACGTCTCCTGAGCTTTAAATCCTCTTTCTCAGTCACTTAACCACGCTGCAACAAACCTACTTTGGACGGATGGTTTAAATAGGTGTTATATTTGCATTTCATTATGTGAATGGCCCTAAAAATTAAGACTTGCGTAAGGCAAAAAAAGTTCTGTGATTGTACCTGGAATATTTATTCCCAAGAAGGAGGCTAGCAATAGGAGGTTCCCTTTGTTGTTCAAGAAAAGAAAACCTTTAAATCATTGCCATTACTGCAAAGAGTTGTTTCAGCAAGGAGAATAATGATATTTTTGTACGTTGCCAAACTTTTGCAGCAGAAGAGCCTCTTGGCAGCAGAACCACTTGATTCAATGAGCATTACTGAATTTCCTCGTTGATCAGTTCATCTCCTCATGGTGCCATCTTTTGACAGTGTTACATTATAGCCCCTTGTTCTTATGATAAATTATTTTCATCCATCATCAGAGCACACTCTTGCTCTAATGATGGATTAGTGTTATGCATCATCAGGACGAGGAGCATTGATAACATACCAGAGGAGCCCCACTGACAGGAGAAAAATCTGCCAAATAAATTCATTTGCTGTGCACCAAGTCGAAATCAGATATATAGGGCTGACTGCATCCCACAACAAAAATTCCAATTAGAAGAGGCAAGTACATCTCCAGAGGCAATTTGTGCAAGGAAGAAGGATAGAGATGTGGCCACCTATCCAAACGGCAGTGCAGGGACTAGGCCAAGCTGGACGCCTTTGCACCAGAGTTGTGCAGTGGGGATCAAGTGTGTGCAAAGGTGCAGGTGTGTTGTGTGGGGCCAGTACTATGGCAGTGTTCTTCATGTTATCAGAGAAACTCATCCTGGGGTGCAGAGTATCAAGAGACCTAAATTCGCTGGGGATGGCATAGAGAGCTTGAAACAATGCTGTCTGTCTCTCAGAGATAGGGGCCAAATAGCAGCTGCTTCTTCATCCCCCAGTACCAGTGCCAGGTGCATGGGAAGCTAACCCTTAGAGATACTGTGATGGAGCCCCGCTTCTCAGACCTTGCACCACATCTGCCAGGAGGTAACTCCCATACCTTTGAGAGATGCTCCTGCAGAACTATGAATGCAACCAAACAACAGAGTGCAACACACAGGTTCAGAGATAATAACAGCCTATAAAAGTACAAATATACCTCTTAATGTCTGGATGTTAAGAGCTTCATTTGGGTTCAATCATTAATTCCTTACACTTTAACTGTGGATATATGTAAAAAAAAAAGAATAGAAAGGATTTCTTGTTTATACTTTTGTAAAGAAATGTAGCCACTGATATATTTTACCTTCAAGTTTACAGTTACACCTACTTCTCTATCATACCTTGTGTTACAACTGTGATGATATCCATCAAGAAAATATTGAACACCAACTAAAACACACAAAAGATTGTAAAGACTGCCACGCACTTTCAGGTAAATCCAAAATGCAGAACATTAATCAATACTGGCATCATTAGAGGCTGGGTTGAACTCATCCTGTACTTCCAGTGATAAAAGTGAACCAAGCAATTGGCACCTGGGATCTCCAGGGTCTGCTCTGAGCTTCCTAACGTGTCTGTAAGCAGGGACAGGCACAAGACTGTGTGACACTCACCTCTTTCTTCTGCACTGAAAAAGTAGAGAGTATGTAGGAAGACTGTGACAGATTAAATCAATTCATTCAATTGGGTGGCAGAACAGTGATAAAATTGTGGTTTGTGGAAGCTCTGGATAGCAGTGAAAAAGAGGACACGTCTGAGTCAAGAGATAAATGACTCAACAGATGGTTACGCTTTAAAGATTTACTGTAGGTTTGGTGGAAGAAAGGCTTTGTTTTTATTCCTTACCTTTAGCACATGGACTAGCCTGCCTATGGATATTGCTAAATAGGGAAGAGGTTTGTAGGGGTGAAAAAACAGCTGTTCTCCTATTGGTGCAAAGCACTGCTGTCCCCAGGCAGACGTTGAAGGATTTGGAGCCATCAGTGGTGCTGAGACTTTTTTCACCAGTATTTTTCTGATCTTTTTAGAAACATTCTGAATCAGTGGTGTTTCACTTTTGGCTGGTACAGATCCCACGCAGTTACCAGGACTTGCAATTAATTATTTGTGCAACACACTAATGGGCAATTGGTCTAGGAACTAAATCTCCTGAAGGGTATATGAGTGTAGCCTCTGAAGAACAAGGCTGAGTACATCTCCTGCCTGGTATTTCAGCTGCAGTTGCCTTCCCTTTAGAGTGGGCCTCTGCTGTGTCTGATCCAACACCTGGAGAGGATCCAGGGAGATATTTGACCATGCAGGGGAGTATGACATGGAACTACAGGTTCTTCGTGACTTCTGATTGGAACCTCTCTGCCAGCCGTCTCAGGAATATACCCTAACGGCTGTGATTTATTGCTGTGTTATCGTGCCTGTCTGCCTCGCTACAGACTCTGAATTTTATCAGGCAGCTTGTCTTCTAATGTCTGGTAACCAATTACTGTGGTCTGCAAAGAAGCCTGAAGTACTTTGCCAAACACTGCTAATAAAGTCAGAGAGAGCCTGAGCACAGCTTCAGGTTGCCTTAAGGAAATTCCAGTGAGCACTTTCCACTTTATTGTCTAGTTCATAGTGTGAACTGGGAATTATCTTGAAGTGCCATTCTCTACACAGAGCTAAACTCCCTTTTAAAGAGTGTGCCTCACTGGATTACTGCACATGGACTTGTCTCCATCCAAAGACTGCTGAACTCAGTAGGAGCCTTGCAAATGACAACAGTGAGAGCAAGACTCAGCCCACAGTCCTAAACTGAATACTTCAGAATGAAACACAACAACGATGACAAAATATCCTGTATTTCTCTTTCCTTTACACACAGCTAAAGCAGGTAGAAAAAATGGGCAAGTGACAGCACTGCAAGGCTAACAAGTATCTGCTGTTTTGTGTTTGTGAAAAAAATAGTTATCTTAAAGGATAAATCATCAATAGTGCTTTGTGCAAGTCCTCTGAAGCAAAGTGAATCTGTGCTTCATTATAGAGCCTTTTCTTTTAAGGCTGGCTTGCCCTTATGGTCCAAGGAGGAACGAGCAGGGGTCTGTACTGCTGAACTTACCACCCCCCCTCCCTCCCCGCAGCCATAAGTTTTCTTTTAATCCTGTTCATTTCTCTTGCACCTTAACTGGCTTCACCCATGGACTTGCTGCTCCACGTGTGGTATGCTGGCTGGTGTCAGCATAAAACATGAGCAGACTGGGAGCCCTCATGTCAAAGACAGCAGCCAGGAGACTACAGAGCCAACCCTGTTCACCAGCCCATGCTACACCTGCACACAACACACACACACAGTCTAATTTCTCCCACAGGGAAGCCTTCTGAAAAGTTTTTTTCCAGGTTGTAAAAGACCAATTCCATAAAGGAATGGCTTAGTGCTGCAATGACATGATTTGTGGCTTTCAGGCTCCAAAGCTGTAATTTATTCAGACAATTAGCAGCAGCCCTGTATTCTTGACAAATTCTTCACTTGTGTGCAGCTACTACACAACAAGGTGCTTTTAAGAACTGTGCCTTATGGATTAAAAGACTCCCCCTCCTCCTCTTCCCTCCTTATTTGACAAGTTCTTTTCACAGTCAATGGAAATTAATACAGCAGGTTAGAGAGGTGATATACAATAATCCAACCAGCCAAGAAAGCATTGTCTGAAAAGAGCAAGTACAGAGCCTACAGGAATGTTCAATACACAAAAGGGAACACTTCAGCGTTTGCCTTTTGGTGAAGTTATTTCACTCTTCACTTCACATAATCCTCCAGAGTTACTGTACCGGATGTCACTGTGATACCATTGAAGAGTGTAAATGGTATTTAAGTGTGTGATAGTTGTCCAGAAGTGCAGCTCTGAATGTGTGCTCTGGCAGTCTGGTGGCTTTCCTGGGCTGCAAACTGGCTGGAATGTCAGCTGGCTTTGCACAGTGCGTCTGCGCACAGGTCTTGCAACACAGTGCTGAGGCTCAAGCCAAAGCAACATAAATCAGCACAGACCCTTCTTCACATGCAAGCCTGAAGTTAAACCGGAGTGATAAAATCCAGCTCTAAAGCCTGCCTCTCTTCCAGCACTGCTGAAGTTCAGCCCAGCTAGATTTAGGGGCTTGGTCAAGGTCCAAACCCAACTCAGACCCTGACCCACGTTGGGTCTTAAAGAAGCAACAACCTCACTGAAACAAAGGCTCTGCTTCCTAGTACCACTGGCTTTTTTTGGGGATCTGCTAAAGCTGCCACATAACTGGCATGATGTGCAGCCAGCACTGCTCCAGCATGTTCTTACACCTTCTGCTCTCAGCAAAATGAGGATAAAAGCAACCAGTTAGGCTCACTACAAGGGCAAACCCTGAGTTAATGATCAGACCAGTTTTTGGACCAAGATAGCATGGCTCATTTTGCTCCAAAAAAAAAAAAAAGACCTGCAGAGACTTGTGGTGGCCTGGGGGTCCCCTGCTGTGAGCACCCCTCCTGTTCTAAGGCATTCCTTGTGGCACTTCGGTAGTTCTGTGCAGTGGCACAGTCAGGCAAATACATTAATGATCTATCATCTTACAACTTCATATTATACTTCACAAAGAATAACAACTCAGAGAGTGAAATTTGTTAGCACAAGATTTTTATTTTTATTTTTTTTTCACTAACTCTAGGCAGAGAAAAGGAGATCTATCAGCCAATGTATTCATAATAAATGATTCATCTCAGATGCTGGTGTGAATGGGTGGCTTAGAAATACTTGGAGGCATACAGAGGTTTCCATAAAAACTGCAAGGCTTGGCCCACTGTTGCTTTTGCTTCGAGTCAGTTTTATAGCATTCAGTTCAGTAACAGCAGGGCTTCAACCCATAGAAAATTCAATTTCAAAGTATTTGTTCTCATGTGGCAAAACAAAGAGTTTCTTCAGTGGAACTAACCTAAGTTAATTTATAAACAGAAGCATTTTCCTTCAACTAAATCGAGAATGATATTAAAATGTAATGAAGATCTTTTTAAAGCTCTTGTTTAGGAATTTTTTTCCACTACACTAAAAGG
This sequence comes from Tragopan temminckii, assembly GCA_028571105.1. Taxonomy (NCBI): domain Eukaryota; kingdom Metazoa; phylum Chordata; class Aves; order Galliformes; family Phasianidae; genus Tragopan; species Tragopan temminckii. Next base: position 2,991,441 of record JAOWBP010004554.1, on the reverse strand, counting down.
GAAAGAAAAGATACAATCAAATAGAGATGAATCACCACATCTGTTAATTGCAAATATTCTGTAACAGTGAATCAAAACACCTTTTATCAAATAACATCATTAAATTTAAAGAGAACCTCAGTTAAAAGAACATTAAGTTTAAATGAGAGACCTGTGAAAATAAAAGCACTTTGGTGCAGTAAGGTCTGCTGCTTTCCTTGACTTGAATACATCACCCTGGGATGTTTCTGTTTTTCCTGGACATGGATCTTGTGTAAATTGATGTAGTTACACTGATTTCAGGGGAGTCGTGCTGATTGATATCCGCTGGTGATGTGACACCTCAGTGTGTAACCTGCAGACATTAATGAGACTCACAAAGGAAAAGCAAGCCATTTCCTTTGCACAGCTAATTCATAAAGCCACACCAGGATATAGGATTTCCAAGTGTTTGTCATTTATCTGTGAGCATACCTTAACAGGATTCGTATTTTAAAAGAACAAGTTCTCACTCCCCTCTTTCATTGTCTTCTTTTCAGCTACCACTTTGTTTTGGGTTAATTTCCCTAAACAGATATATAAATACCGTATCAGATTTTCTCTCTTTTGGCTTCAAGTTAGGCTGGCTGTGCCATGAAAGCTTGCTGGAGCAGTAGAACCTGTACCTGCAACAGCAGCTGCATTTTACATTTGGAAAAGGAGTCAGGAAAGGACTACCTGGTTGGTTGATTTTCGTTTTTTTTTTTTTTTTTCATAGCTTTAATCAATCATA
>JAOWBP010004554.1:2955663-2988052 GCA_028571105.1 Tragopan temminckii | reverse complement strand
GGTCTGGGAAGGGAAGGGAAGGGAAGGGAAGGGAAGGGAAGGGAAGGGGAAAAACAACAACGAAACAACAACAAAGCAAACAGGAAAAAAACCAACCTGCACAAATGCCTTAACAAAAGAAAACAAGAAAATAACTACACAGAGGATAGCTACAAATATGCTCAGTTATCCGCAATGTAATGACAGCATTTGATTCAATCTGAGCATTATAGTTACACTGTTTTTCTCTCTGTCACTGGGATGTGTACTGCTCACAACAATCTCTGTAGGTTTGTTTCTTTTTTTTACAAAGTGGGAAATTCACAATGATAAAGAAAAAAAGCAGCGAAATCTCCAAGATGCCTTCTTCCTCTCTTTTCAAAGACTAGTAAAGAAAAGGAAACTGGTTGCATTCAGAGCTGCCAGGCTATCAGATGGAATGAGATTTGAACTAAAAAAATAAAAAGAAAAATAAAAAAAATTAATGGCATGCTAAATATGTTGTTGAAATGCACTGGGAATAGCTTCACATTAAGAGGAAAACAGCTTAAAATCATGTAAAACGGAGGTCAGGCGTGAGAAGGAATGTGTCTGTAGAGAATTGTGTGCATGCTAAAAGCTGCCCGCAAATTCTAAATACACACACTGTGAGAAGTGCACAATAACATCGACAAATGAGGTTTTCAGACGGGGAATTATTTGCATCCACAGCTATTTTGGGTTATGCTTCATCACAGCATACTTTTTCACTTATGACAATCTTGCATTTAGTGACATAAACAAATATGAAGATAGGGGTCACTACATTTTTTTGCAAAAAATCAGGAACGTGATAAGAACAGTCTTGATTTGCTCCGTTAAAAACGTCAAATGCTTTTATCAGTTTTTGATCACGGAGGCCAATTTCCTTATAGCTCTGCTCTCTAAGGAACTGAGGTTTGCACACTCATGCTCTGGGCACGCGTGTAAGCACGCTGAAGTTTTGAAACAGTTGGATGGTTTTAACTGCATTTGGCAGAGGAATGGGTCTCAAAATTATTAAAGTTCTAAATGTTTGTGAGGAGAGGGAAAGTGCAACTGATACCTTCATGCAGAAGCTTTGTGGGACCTCAGCTTGGAGGCATGAGCACATAGAAATGATCAGGTTTCCAAAGCCGCACAGTTCATGAAATAGCTTGCTGGATCACTGCAGCTAGCTAGAAGAAACACTTTGCATTTAAACAACCAAAGCATCAAGCTTTCTTTTCAATCAAAATGCCACAGCCCTCCGTGGGGCTCCAACGGAGGTTGCTTGGAGGATGGCATCACAGCTCCACCACTTTACACGGATGGCTTTGCACATTAGCCTTGAAAGAGCTAATCCAAGAAAAAGGTTAAAGGAAGTACAAATACACCCAAAAACTCCCACTGAAATCTATTTTGAGCTTCTGACTGATGTAGGCTCTCATTGCACTTTCTAGAGAAGAGTCAAAGCTGAATAAATAGGGAAGAGGGACTGAAGGAGTGGTCCAGGGTGAGCAGTCCCACCGGCACAGCTAAGCATGTGTGCTCAGTGACAGAGGCAAAGAGAACAGCACAGATACACTGACTGTAAATGATAACTGTTATTCAGCTGGGGAAAGGAAGCCTCAGCGGCAGTGCTGCTCAAGGAGGAACTTTTGTCACTGCAAAAAGCAGCAGCCCTGGAAGGCAGCAGTCCCAGGAAAATGGCATTTTGAAATCACAGCCTCTGAGAAGCGCTCTTCTAGGAACAGAGATACATAAAAAAAAGAAAGGCAGCTGATGGAAAAATGAGAATGACACTCTGTTTTCTAAGCTATGGGGAGGAAATCTGATGTCAAAAATCATTGGATATGAATTTGTTCCTCGAGTCGCTGAGGCCCAAAGGCTGAAGTGCCAATAGATGATTTCAGAGAATATTCTGATGGGCTCCAGTCTGAGGGAAGAAAAAGAAAAAGCCTTCAAGGCATTTCCATGAGAAATGCCAGAGTGGCATTATCCAAAATGACTTTTCAGTTAGAGAATTGCCTCCATTTTTAGTGCTTCTTATTCACCAGGCAGGTTAATAAACAGAGAACCACATCACTGTGTTGAAGAGGTCTTAAAGAAAAGGAGCCCCTGTGCAACCTGCAGGTTTCCCAAGCCAGAAATCTACTTTCCAAAATAGAAAGAGTTAACACGCTAGTTCCTGCACAATGCTGCAAAATATCTTGGCCAGCTGCAGTGCTTACTGCGTAGTCTATAGTCTCAGACAAGTCTGTTCTCTTTAAATTGCATTTACATGGATTTTCTTTCTGGTTTTCTATTTGTTACACTGCGTTAAATAAATCTGGCTTTATTCAAGATAATTTGGATTTATCGATTATTACTGGGGACAATTACTCTGAGTGATGTCCCAGGGGAAGAAAATGAACCTCTGGTGAGGGGCATAGCAGCTAAGGAACTGTCACCACAGTTAAAGGCACAGGAGAGCTCAGAAAATACTGCAGCATTCTGGCTGTACTCGCTGCTCCATCTCAGGATGCTACCAAACATCTAATGGGTGATTAACATCTACAGCTTGGGGATTTTTCATCTGTGTACCACTGCATTCAAGACTGTACGGAGTCTCCCCTGCACCCACCTCCAGGACCCAGCCCCCAGTTTCCCAGCTGTTAAATGCCACAAATTGGAGCAGCTGTAGAATTTTGGGCCTTGGTGGCTCGTAGAGGAGAAATATCAATTGTTAATCCTCTTCAAGTTTCTTCCTTGCATTGCGCTTTATGTAGAAGAAGTCACGCGAGGTAAAGGTAACATCCTAATTTTGTCTGATCTCACATTTCCTTTAGATGGAGTGCTTAAAATCCCTTTGACACTGAGAGAAACCTTGTCACCAAACAAACAGCCAAGCAGCGTGGACCCAGATTTAAAAATCCATTCATTTGCTGTCTGTTTCTGTTTAAATAGCAGTTCCTGTACTCGTATAGGTGGGCTGTAAGCAGACAATCACAGAGCAGATGTCTGAGCCACGTCCCCGGGTGGAAGAACAGCAGCATCACACTGACACACGGCTGGCAGCGCGTGCCACGTGTCACTGCTTCTACAGGGAAAACCCAGGGGGAAACTGGGTGGTGCCAGTTTGGAGCAGTGTTACATCTCTTAAGGATTATTTTTCTTCAGTATAGTTGAAAAAAATACAGGGAGAAAGAAAAAAAGATTCCATGAGAGGCAGAACTGTGCAGACCGATGGATGCTGCTTTCAGAGAGGGATAACAGCAGTTCTCTCTCCATCCTTGAGCAGCCAGTCATAACATTCTCACTTGCCTGAGTCCTGCAAGCAAATAGCAGGGAACTAAAGAGGCATCAGATAAATCCCTGCCTGTGCTGACAAGTCATGGAACTGGCACGGCAGTGTAGAGAGAGGAGAGTAAATGGGAGGGGGGTGTGATAAGGATTATTGCAGCATTTTTTCTCTCACTAGGGCTGGGATTTGTGTGTGTTGCTGTTCACTTGCCTCCAGCAGAGTCGGTGGACAAGGAGAGAGCCTGAAGATTTACAGCTGTTTGAAGGAGAAAATAAAAAATCAGGGCAGAGGCAGAGAAGCCCTCACTGCTCACACACTGCTGGGGACTTTTTTTTTTCCCCACTTTGTTTTTATTCTTTACTTAAGAGTTCATCAATGTTTAAACGCAGAGAGAGCCCTCTCTCATAGGACGACAGCAGCTAAGGAGAAAAAGAGAAAGGAAAAAAAGCACTTCTGTTCTGAATACAAACTCCAAGTAGTGTATGGGATTCACACTGAGCTACCAAGAGCCCGAGCCCTGCAGGTTCCAGCACGGCTTTAGCATCCCCAGTCCTAGGAAAGGGATGCACACAGGAGTTCAGGGATCCACACACACAAACCAGATTAAAGAAGACCTCTGTGATTCACTCCGTTTCTCACAGTCGTCTTGGTGGCCCCCCAAATCAGGCACAGTCTATTAATGATGAGAAGTCAGGGAAGCCCAATCAGGTAGCATCAATCCCTGCTACAGTCAGAAGGAGAGGGCGGCCTGAGCTGCCATTGCTCAGTAAATACCGCTGCATTTTGGTTGCTCCCAGCCCTTGAAAACTTTCGGATTTTTTTTTCCCTTTTAGATATAAGGTGTATTCTGACTTCTTTTAGATATAGCTTTGTGGAATTTACCTCCGTTGGCAACTATGCGATCAAAGGTTGAGTTAAATGCTTCTTGCCAATATTTCAAGTCCTTAGTTTCTACATTCATTTGATCTTAGATATGTTTTGTTACTTATTCCTAAACATCTGTTTATCTTTGTTACTTATATTCACTGCTGTAGCATCAAAATGCTTCATAGTCTTTAAAGTATTTACACTGAAACTTCATTATCATTAATACTTTGTTCTCATCACACAAAATATGGAGTTTCTCTGTCCTCATGCAAGATGCAGGACTTGAAAAGGTGGTTTGAATGGTGAAGCCACCCTTCTGTAGGTGAGCATCCCAAGTTCCTATCCACCAGTGCGAATGCTTCCATTCCATTATACCTAGCTAGGAACCTCCATTTGGCCATGCAAATCAGCAGAGCAGACGTACTACAGAAGACAAATGTATCTAATTTCCATTAAAGGCAAAATTACTTGTAGGCAGCCTTCCACACTATAGAAAATGAAACCTTTCTATAACATGTTGGTATCTTTGAATTTCTCCTCGTAGGTGACTTAAGAAGCCCATAAAGAAAGCTAAAGCCTGAATAACTCTAACAGTCCTTCACCCTACAGATGATTAATTTTTTTTTGTTTTCCTGCAGTAAAATAAATGAAGCAGACAGGTTTATCTGCCTATTTTAATACAGAGGCTGTTTCTTACCAGTTTTATTTTGGGGGGGAAAAAGCACATTGTCATTCTCTGGCAGACCTCAGGAGGAGGTGTTTAACTTCCCTGGAAAAAGAGCAAAGTTAGAATGAGAATGGGGGGAAAGTGAATCACGTCACTGACAGCGACTGTGTTTTTGGACAGTGTGCAATAGCTGTGCTGGATTCCGAACAGAAGCCCAGCAGACAGAGAGAGATCCTGCACAGATTGCAGGAGATGTTGTAAGTACTCACACATTGCAAAACACTGGACAAGGAGGAGACACAAGTGTGGCACAGTAAGTGCCAGAATCTCTTTTAAGCAATAAGGCAGAACTGTATGTTTTCAGTATTTCTACTTTGTGATTCCTTCTGATAAGGGAAACAACCTGAATTATACTGAAAAGCAAATAGGGGCAATCCTGGTGAGAACTTCTGAAGAAGCAAAGTAAGGAGTGCATGGACTGGGCTGGGATGCTGGACACCCAGGACTGGCACAAAGCAGCAATCCTTTCAGCTGCTCTGGGCTCTCCTGATTCTGGGATGCAGGGAAAACATGGTCTGAAGTCTAACATAACACACCGTCCACATGACTTGGTGTGAAGCATGTCAGAATGCTTTACTGGCAAGCCTAGGAGCTTGTGAGCTCCTCCAGCCACAGCCAGGCAGCTCTGCTTTGTGTTTGGCTTCCTGGTGGTGGACAGGAGAGGCCATTCGCTGATGTTACTGCATTGAGGATGCTCCCCAGGGTAGTACAGAAGTGACTGTGTTCTCCAGCATGGCTTCAGATCAGTGCCATTTGCACAGCCCTCTGAGCCCCACACCACACATATACCCTTCCCAGTCCCACACCACAGCCACTCTCTGGGCCCATTTATCCACACTTAAGCCCAGAAAATGGGGCCATAGGTTTCTTCCACACCAGTGTGGAGGAAGAGAAAGGGATTTCAGCCCAGATTGCAGTTGGGTGTCAGCAGCATTATGCTGTGTTCTTGGTGGTGGAGCTTGCTTGAAGGATGAGAGGGAGATTTTTATTATTATCATAGAATCCTTAGAGTTGGAAGGAACCTTTAAAGGTCATCTAGTCCAGCTCCCCTGCAGTGAACAGGGACATGCACAGCTAGATCAGGTTGCCCAGGGCCTGATCCAGCCATGCCTTGAAAGCCTCCAGGGATGGGACTTACTTATTATTTTAATATTTCACAGCTGGCCTATATCTTCTATCATCAGATGCAGTCAAAATATGGCCATGCTTCGAAGAGTGATGAGCTGTGATCTTGCTGAGTGTGTGTATTACAGAAAATTTCACCTAACCATCCAACAAATCTTAGAGATCTGTGCTCAGTTCCCAGTAGCTCACTTCTAACGCATTACCTTTGTGAATTATTATGGAAGGATTGTGTAAGTTTCATGAATATGTGTTAGGAAAACACTAAATAAGTAGAAAGTAGAGAAATAACACCTATTTCAGGAGTATGAGCAACATGCCCTGAGATAACTGGCATTGTCCTTATCGTGTGCTGCTTGGTATCTAGAAATCTGAAATGTGTCCACCAACCAACATGTTCCCCACCTTCTCCTGGAATATATGAAGTACACCTGGACCATTAGCAGAGTACCATGCATCAGAGCAAGATTTGGTGGCTCTTAATCCACCCCTCAAGGCAGTAGGGCTGGAACTAGATGATACTGGAGGTCCCTTCCAATCCAAGCCATTCTGTAATTTTATGATTCTATGATTAATTCTACTACAGGCCCTAGAGAACAACCAAAATGTGCTGCAAAATGTACCATCCAGAAATACCATTGAGCATTCAAAATCCCACCACACAGCCTGCTCACAAGGCACCATGGGCACTCAGAGGCATTCATACCCACAACAGCCTTCCTAAATGCTGCCTGAGCTGTTCCAGAAGAGATTTGAGCCCCATCCCTGGTATTTTATTTCAAGTGTCTTTTCTGTAACTCCCTCCTCCGTAGGTTAATGAAGACTTAAGCACTCAGTCTCAGCAGCACTGATGTAACGGCTGCTTATTGCCTGTTCCATCTCACTGACTTTTATTGTGATACTTAAACCAAAATGGTGAACTATTACACTTCATAGCCTGCAAATAAAAGCAGAATGTTAAAAAGAAGAGGCTATAACCTCTGATCCAGTCAAAATTGCTCTAAACATCTAAGGCTCATAATCTTGAGACATCTTTACTCAGCGCCAAAAGGGCAGGGAATGGCTTGGATTATCATCCACAGCGTGAGAAGGACTTTAATTGTGCTGCAGCATCTCCTTTATCCCAATCATGCTCCAAGATAACAGGAGAAATCCTCAGCCAGCATGTGGAGCAGCTCCATTGGCATTAGCAGAGCCAACGCAGCTTACATCAGTGGAATCTAGCCCATTAACTGGAGGATTTGAATAACCTGCAGAAAGCAGGAGATATTGGTTCTCCTTTTATTAGGAACACACAGAGAAGACACTGAGTCACTGTTTCTGAACACCCGTCTGCTCTGCGAATCATCACATCCACAAACGATGCCTTTCCAATTATGCACTGTACTGGAGCCACTTGGGCAGAGCAACACCCATCTACAGAGCCAGGAGGTCCAGGGGTCAGGCCCACATCAAATAGAAGAAGGGAAAGAGTTGGCTCTTGGGCGAATTTTCAACTTTGTCATCTTGGGGAAACTCAGTGTCTGCCTGAAATTCTGTCTCAGCTTAGAGAAGGGTTGGAGCTGCTTGTTGCTGCTATCTCCTTATGTGCATGCACATGTGTTCTGTTAATTTTGGAATGGCATTGTTCTTAAGAACCTACTTTAGATATACTGGAATCCACCAATCTGAATTTAATTCCCATTTCCAGGAAGTGGAAAAGCACTGTTTTGTGTATCAATTGCAGTTTGGCTGGGAACTTTCAGCAATATGAGCTTCCAAGTGGTTAAACTTTTCTTATGTAGAAAATTGTGAAAGAACTAGGAAAACTTTTAAAATCAATGGTGGCATCACTACTCAGAATTTCTGGTTTTATACAGAGTGAAAAATCGAAACGGTTAAGTTGGAAAGGTAAAATAGTTTGAGGGATTCCTGATTTTTCCTCCAAAAAAATGAGATATATATTCACCAACAACAAAAAAAGAAAAATTAAAAAAAAAAAAACCAACAAGAACAAACAAACAAACAAACAAACAAAATTCTTTGTTGTGAGTAAAGATAACATTTATAGCATGAGAAATAGCTGAGCCACAGGCCACCAGATCCTGGGACAGAGGTGTGGGGAAGCATGTCTGGAGGTCCAATGAGTTCCCTTGCATCTCCCCTGGGCTCCTCCTATCTGGCCATGTTAAAGAAGACATCTAACTAAAGAGGCCTTGATGAAAATCAGTGCAGATGTTCTCTTAGCCTTATGTTCCTATGTCTGCATACCTTTATAGAGGTAACACCTTAAGGAACCTCCAGTAACTATGGAGAGTATGCTGGTCCATATTTGTCATTTTTTTGTTTGGATTTTACAAATAAGAAACCACTGCTTTCTCTGCTAAAGAAGTAAGATTTTAAGAAACTCAATCCAGTAGTCTTTTCCTTTTATAAAATAAAATAAAATAAAATAAAATAAAATAAAATAAAATAAAAAGCTTTGGAAGAACCTAAAAATAGATTCCAGTAAGGAAATAAAGCAGTTTGATATAACGTGGTACATAAGCATAAAATTCACCTAGCTTTACTTCTATGAGACAGCAAAGCTAAGAGAGATCCAATGAATGCAACAGCTCTGTAGCTCCCATTCCCAGCAACCAAGCACCTCAAAATCTTTGCAGCACCCCCAGGGAACAGCGAAGCACTATCGTTTCCTTTCTGCAAACTCAAAGAAGTGATGCACAGGCAGAATAAGTGCTACACCTGCAGTGTACCCCAGCATTAAACATGGGGCCCCCAATGCTTGGACACTCAGCAGTGCCCCTGAGCTGCTTTGCTCCCACTCTTCGCAGCATCCCTGGGCACTGAGCACTGCCGAGGCTCCCAGCCAAGGAATTTGGTTCCCCCTCTTGAAATCCTCTCCCTCTCTCATGGTAATGAGCACTTTAATCTATCAGGCAAATGTAGAGCTTCTTGGCACTGCTTTTTATTTCTGATCTGTGTTTTCTCCCTCTCTCTCTCTCTCTCTCTCTTTTAGGTTAATTTATCTGATTACATGCAATGCACCGCAGCCGTGTTAAGGTACCAGTCGAGTTTCCACTTGGAGGCTTGGAGGAAAGATTACCATTAAAACGTGACTTCCATCCACTCAGCTGAAATTACTATTGATTGCCAAAGAAAAATATTTGTGCTGTGAAGCTGGGAGCTATGATGTTGAACCGTATTAACATAATGTTAGCATAGCTACGGGTGTTTAGTGGCATGCAATCAGATTTGAAATGAACGTTGATTATAGATTGAGATTAATGTTCACATATTCATAGGAACACAATGAAAAGAGCAATTTCCTTTCTACTACAGATCAATGGTTTCCCCATTCAATTATACAGCTGTAATAATTGCATTATGCGGAAATATTTCTTAATGGCTTATTTCATTCTCTCTGCTTGCCTGTGTGTGTGAGAGAGCTGTGTACTTGCACGCATGCATGCATGTGTGAAATGTTTTGTCAGAGGTACTTGCCAAAGCCTGTATCCAATGCAAAAGACTTTAATTACTAGTGCAAGTGTGTAATCTTTGGCTAAGCTAATAATCTCTTGGCATTTTCCCACTATTCTCTTCATTTCCCAGCAGAACCCTAAGCCTCCTTTGCTTGCTGAAGTCTTTATCACCTGGATCCCACTGCACAGAAGATACACTATTTGGGTATGGCCAAAATGATCGAGAGATTCTGTGCTGTGCTTGTGCTTCTTTGTCTCACTGTTTTTTGTGCTGAGAGAGGCTGGACTTCCAGTTAGAAACTGGGACAACTGGAACTCCTGATCTTCTCAGTGCTCTCATTTTACTTACACTAGTTGGTGTTACAAAGAAGCACAAGACCAATTATGCAGAATGACTTCTTATCAGTCAAGGGTTTGGGATCAAATTAAAAATGAGGCCTTGAATACCAAAGGCACATCTGCAGAAAGAGGAAGCAACCACTAGAGCTCCTGTTTTATCATGCAATCGAGGCAAGACAGGACACCCACTTTGGAAGGGAAATCTGGTAGTGAATGGAGAGTAACTTCAAAAGCACCTGCGGGATCAGAGCACGAGAACCTACCCTCTCAATTTCAGTGCAGTGCTGTTCTGGGACCACTATTTTTGTGTGTGTGTGTGTTTGTTTTCCTTGGAAATATGTTCTCACTTTTCCTCTTCTTTGCTCAGACATAAGCTCAGATGCATTCTCCTTCTGCAAAAAGATCATCCCAGTTTGGTGGGTCAGCAGCCTGCAGGAGAAGAACATTTTACCAGAGAACAGGCATAACTGATGGGCTTAATACTGTGGGTGAAAAAAGTGTTTTTGCACAGAAAGTTATCAAGTTCTTCCCTATAGGAAGATAAAAGAGTAGCACCAGGATCTGTTTGAAAAGCTTACCGTCCGTTACTTAGCTCTGCTTTAGGGGATGTCCTGTTACTGAGCCTCCTGACTACAAATGGCTTAAAACATCTCTGCAGTGATATTTTGTCAGACATCAGCACTGTCTGCATTCTCAGTGTCACTGTGCAACATTTCCAAGCTCTGTCTCAGACACGTACTGACCATACTGCTGGCAATGATGAAAACTGAAAATACAACAAAATACTTTTCAAAAGGCACAATTGAGTAGTGTGCTTCAACTCTGAAGCTGAAGGGAAGAGTATTCTGGTTGTACACCATTTCTGCTGACTGTTGGCAGCAGTTACAAGGAACTCATCGTGCTAGAGCTGCACCATGTATTCAAACTGGCTGAACTTCCCTAACACTGGTCACTTTTTTCTCATTAGGCAGGCGCATCCAGCAACATAACACAAAGCTGTTCCTCAGCATGGTGTGACTCATTGTGTTTTTCTTACTTACACCATTATCAACTGGAGGGTACAAAGAAATAATGATTTCTGTAGATTTTTTTCGGAGCATCTAGAAAAGAAAAAAAAAAAGATATCCATGTTTTATTGTATTCCACCATTCCATATTGTAGAAGAAAAGCTCAAGCTGAGAGCAGCACATCAGCGGGATTCAAATTAAGATGTCAAACCGGTTTCAGCTACTTTCCTGTACTTAGAAGAACCCCCTACCCCTTGATTTGTGGAAGGAGTTACTAGGCAGGGTTTACAAGAATGGCAGAGTCACTGTTCCCCTTGTGATGCTGAGTCATCAGATGGAAAAAAAAAAATGAGCAAGAATGAGGCAACACGTCCACTCATTCAGCATTAGAACTGCCTCTCTTTTCCCCTTTCCTCAAAAGTTTCACATCTCTGTTCACTCATCTCTGTTCATTAGAAATCACGTGGGGGGCCAGGCACAATCTCACCTCACGTGCACCTTTATTTACCAGCAGTGGAGCTTCACTAAAAGCGATGCATTTGTAGGGTCTTTGCTGGAGGAAACTTAGATGGAAGCAGTGATTGCTTTTGTTAAACTCACTATTTAGGCTTTCCCAGTGGGAAATGGGATAGGAGAATTTTGAGGAATGGAAAACGTGGAAGAAATAAAGGAAGTTTGACAAACCCCAGTGAACAGTAAATAGTATTGAAAGCCTAAAGATTTTTAAGATTTTGAAAGCTTACCAATTTTTAATGTTTATATTTCTGAGACAATTGAGTGAAATTTGGTTTTAGAAAATGTATTTCTGTTTTCCAAGTTTTCATATTAAAATCTCCAAATTGTTCAGTATGTTTTGAAGGTCCTAGTTTTTTGTGCTTCAGATAATCTCAATATATTTTAGTGTGACCTAGACAAAATCTGCCTGAAAATAAACCAGCAAATAGATGCCAAATTGGCCCTCAGACACTCCAGTGTATGTGCTGACAGATGTTCCTGTACCTGCAGTCTCTCTGGGTTCACAGAGGTTGTGAGGAGCTGGAATCTGACACAGGATGTCTCACAGATGCCTCAGGTTGTGGCCTGAATTCAGCCCCAGTGTATGAAGAGGTGCAACAACTCCTTCCTGAACTACAACCTTAAAAACCTCATTGCCAACAACTGCAATTTATTGTAGGCATTCAAGTCAGGTACTCTTCAGTCTTTAGAAAGCAAATCATTCTATCAATTATTAGATCTCCAAATCAGCTTGTTCTAAGAGGGGTTTAGCATGACTTTGCAGTAATTGCTGGAGAGCATCACAATACATTCAGTTAACAAAGTGAGTAACAGTCCTCCTGTCCCAGACCTCCCTATGAAGTTGAGGGAAACATGAATTTCATCCAGTTTTGAATTAACTTCCTCCAGACAGGACATCTGTCTTTGGCATGGATCTCCTTAGAAACCTGGGCAGGGATTCATATTGCCTGCCTCCAAATAACTACAGTGTGGACAACTGTGTTGGATCGTGCCATCCATGATTCATTTATGGTTGAGTCAATGGAGAGAAACAGAGATTTCTGAATCATGATTAATGACCAATTTTAGTCAAGCACATCAAAATGAGACGAATTGTGCTTCAGAACTGTTGACTGCTCTCCATAGTCTGTAGGAGAACCTACACAGCCAGCTCACATGGAGAAATGTGTGTAGCTACAACATCAGAATCCGCAGTAAAAGCCTGAACAAAGCGAATCTCATTATTTTTTTCCTAGAAAACTTGCAAAATACAAAATCTGGGCATTTATATGAGCACAGAACATGCTCTACAGATTTAAAAAAACAGATATCTGACTTTAAAAAATATAAAGACATTTAGCAGCTAATTATCATATCCTTCTCACTAAAACAAATAAGGAAGCAGAGTTTGCTAGAGGCTTACTCAAGCACAAGCTGGTCTGAAATCACATCCAATTAGGCAGGAAGCATCAAGCAATGCTTTGTTCACCAGGTTATTTTCTACAGATTTTTTGAGTGGTCTGCTACTTGCCCTAACACTTTACCTTGTAAATGTGGAAACACATGGCATGACCTTCAACTCCTAATAGCCTTCAAGAAGCTGAAGTTGGATTATTTGGGGTCACGGGTAACAACTCAGAAGTCATAGGTCAAATTCAAAACCATATTACACCTCTAGAAAACTCTTTTCAATAACTTATGGCATGACCTCTAGCTCCGATTAGTCTGTAAGGGGCTTGTGTCCTCTTTTCATACATTCATGAATTCAAAATCTCCAAATCAAATATTAAGAAAAGTTCTTTCACTCTGCTTGTTATGGTAGAAGGCTATATATTTTAAAAACACTGCTTTTATATTAAATACTTTGTCAGTAAAGTTTATTTTAATCACATGCATGAGTTCCACCAGTGCTGCTCAGCAAAGTACAATGAAAATATCATAAGAGATCAAATAGGTATATTTTCCCCTTTTGGGGACAGATACACTTTAGAAAGTGGCATTGATATCCAATAGTCATCTTATTTTATGGCTCACTTAATTGTGTGCATGATTACTACAGATGCCTTTGCAGAGGATTGAAAATCCATGTTTTAATATTGTGTACTCAAATGCCTTGTTCATTCTCAGAGTAATGCTATGCAGGCATGCGAGTCTTCATGACTGATGGGAGCAGCAGACACCCTGACCAGCAGCACAGTGAAAATAAATATTTGGATGTAAGTGAGGCAGGCATAAGGCACAAAAGGCCTGCAGATATTATGGAGCCCAATTTGTGTTTCTTCATTTGCTTATGCTGAAGGGAGCTTCTAAGCAAGCAAACTAGAACTGTCTTTCCTGGCGTAACCTCCTCAGATGAACAGTGATGAAGATGCTTTCTTCTTATTGGATCAGTCCTTTTGGGAAAAAATCTTACTTTTTTTCATTGTGTGCATCCCAAAGTAAAGATTGACCAATGACAGCTGCATTTATATCTATGAAACAAAAACGAAAAAACAAACAAGTGGTAAAATCAAGGTAGAAGGAACTTGAACAGTGAGATTTTAAAAAAGAAAAAGATCTTTAAGTGGTCTATCACTGCTACATAGGCAAATATACACCAGTGTGTCTCTGAAATATTAATATGCTTTCAGAGCAATAAGTAACATGTGATGCAATAGGTTGCAAAAATGCAAAAAAGTAGTTCTCAGGGCTGCATTTGGAGAGGAGACTTGGCTTCCAAGGAAATTTGTCTTTTGCACTCCAGGCTGGAGCTGAATTTCTTGCTCATGTTTTAGACGGATTGCTAAAGAAAGCTGAAATGCTTCTGTCCCCTAGGAGTTAACAAAAGTCCATAAGTTTGAGCACATCAGACTGGATTCATCACCTAATCAGAGTTAGCCAGAACATTGTGTACAGGATTGTCAGAGGGGTTTTTCTGTCACTTTTCTCTTTACTGCTTTGTAACCTTTCATATTACAGTCTTTAGCTTTTTAAATGCTAGAAAGACATTTTGTTTGGGAGACAGCAACCTGATAGTAAGAAAATGCAAGTTGTAGCGTCCTCTGCTAACATGTTCCTCCTTTGCATAGAATCCTCTGCCCCTTGGCCTTGGTATTCAGAGACACAATGTCAGCTGTTTTTGGGTTATGCTGATGAAACAAATCCACAGCTTTCTTGTTTTCGGAATAAGAGAAAGGGCAGGTTCCTTTTCTGGGCATGTTGTTTTTCCACCAAGCTCAGTCAGTTTTCTCCCCAGCAGAAGAGTACTATTGGGAACATCAGTGCCTGAGTGTTGTGCTGGCTGAGGACTGAACTCTGCCTGCAGCTCAGCAGCTCGGGAGGACCTGGGCAATGGATCTGCTAATGTGTGCAGGGGTAGGTGCAGATAGACATTTTGGAAGAAGCAAGACTTGGAAAAGCCACTGCAGTCTTTTGCAGTAAATGCTCAGCCTACACAAAAGTGAAGACAGACGATGGCTTTTTATCGCAGTTTTTACATTCCAGCATTGAGGAACAGAACTCTGCTGGGAAAGAGAATGAAAAATTCAGATTCTGACTTTACATCAGACTGATGTAAAGTCACAGGTTAGCATTATGAAAAGGCAACGCCTGTGCTATGGTTACGCTAGGTAGCACCTTGTAACTGGAAGGGCTTATATGTCACGCTACATTGAAATACACAAACACTTTTCACCTCAGCTCAGTAAGTTCTTGGCATCAATCACAACTGCCTCCTTCTCCACCCGAAGTGGTTTACGCAAAACTGCCTATAATTCACTCTTTCTGAGGTTCACTAGCTCAATGAACCAAATCAAACCACCTCTGCAGCCTCCAGCAGCCTTACTGCTGATCTCTTCCCTGCTCACTAGGAGGAGGGAACTAGAGAGCACATCTAGTGCACCCTGTCTGCAAGAACTGGTCCCATTCCTCATTCTGTATTTGAAGTTTCAGGTTGACCCTCTTCCCATTGCTTTACCCAACAGCTTTCCTTCCACCAGGGTCAGAGCAGTGCCAGATGCTGCTGTGTTCCTTTATTTGCACAGCAATATTTCTGCTGCTGTGTGTGTGTGAGTGCAGATGTTGGGCTCAGAAATCCCAGCATCATACTCCCTTATGGACTGTCTCTTTCAGCCCCTTGCTGAAGTGACCAGGAATTCATCTACTGGAAATTCAAGTTATCAATTCTAACAGGCAGGAATCAGAAAGATCCAGAAGTTCCTCATCCAGAAGAGCTGAAAAGGAGAATGGAGGCAAGAGATTGGCCATAAATCTTACCTGATATCTGCTAGCTGTGGACCAAGGATTTCTCAGAGCAAAGCATCAAAGCAGTGTTGAGTTGTAATATGAGGAGGTACAGAGGAGCAAGAGGATATTCTTCTTTCCTTCCTTCCTTCCTTCCTGGGGATTCCTGACAGATAAGCTGAGCTCAAAAGCACTAATCAAGAAGCTATTTCAGAGGATGGGGCCCCTTGCACATAAAGTTTGGTCTGCTGAGCATCTTGGTGAATGCTTTGCACTGTGGGATGTACCATGCTGAGATCAACGAGTCTTCCAACCTTCAGTGCTATTCTGGTCCAGATGGAAGCCCCCTTCTGTTATCATCCTCAAGAATCTCGTTGTGAGCAAAGTCCCTGGATGTTAAGCTACAGTTGATCAGATGTTACTTGCACTTCTTCAGTAGGTGGAAAACTAGAAACTTAGCAACTGTGTGTGGTAAGCACCTTCCTGAGAATTGTACCACTGTCCAGGGAGTTGGAAGCCAAAAAAAAGCAAGGCAAAGAACAAACACATCAGTCTGCACTGCATCTAAAGATTTTGTTTGCAAGTAAAAATGAAGCCTATGTTATCTGCCTGCTCCCTTCATGATCATTTGCCGACAATGCAAAATCATCACTTAATTGAATATGACTGGCAATTTCCATTAAAGAAAGAGCCCTGATTGGAACAGCAGAGTTTGATTCAGGTCAGGCTTGAGGTATGAGGCTACCAAAATACTGAAGGGATTTAGAAGTGGATCATAACGAAAGCTTCTTGCAGCAAATAATTTAATCAATTAATTTGCTCTGTTTCTTTTTTCCCTTTGGTTGCAAAATGTTCAGAGGCTGATTGCAATTTCTCCAAATTTATTTCTTATTCAGATTTACTCAATGGTATCTTTTGCCATTTCAAAAATAAATAATATTGACTGATTACAAACAGTTCTCTGAGAGGATATGCCACTTTGTATTCAAAATAAGGTCTGATTTAGTTAATAGCTTGGTCACATGGCTCACAAGGCATCATTTCTCCTTACAAGTGGACAGTTACAAATCTTGCAAGTCAGGAGGAAAGTCTGAAGAATTTGTTCTGATTATAGGTACTGAGGGAGTTGACTCTGACACACAGGGTAAGAGAGTTTTAAATTTGGAGCGTCTCAGAGGAACAGTTGGCCCTCCTGAGACCTGCTGGCTGGGTGCAGTGCTTGTGTTTGATTTTCTTTCCTTGCCTATCTCAGACAGTATCCTAAAGCAGATGGCCAAGAAGTTCCTTTTGTTTTTGTAAGGTCTAACTAGTCCTGAATCTGCAACAAATGCCAAGTGGAAACTGAGCACAATAAGAGGGAACAACAAGGGTACAGCGAGATCTTGGATTTACCTTTGTGCTGTCTGACCAGCGTGTTCTGAGCCACAGTGGAAAGGATTCCTCTTTGCTGTTACTAAAAGCCAAGAGCAAATCTTTTACTTCCTGGTGGAAAAAAAAGAAAAGAAAAAGAATAGAAAAAAAGAATTGTGACCAAAGGAGAGACTGAGACTAAGTGTCATAAAGCATCATCTCAGCGCTCATCCTGCTCTGAGGAATTTCACACCCCACCCATTCCCTCTGAGTGATGCATCCAGTGCAGGAAACATGGGCACAAGCCGAGGTCACAGGAGGGCCGTGTTCCCCTTCTGCAGCACATAGAGATGTTCTGATCCTGGAAACCGTCAGGAGCAGGTTAAATAACCATCTGACAGGAGACACCCACTGAGAAGTCCTGCTTTGCAGCCAGCCTACAGTCCAGACAATCTCAAGAGCTTCTTTCCAGCCTTTTTTTTTTTTTTTTTTTTGTTGTTTTTTTTTGAGAGGAGTGATTCTTTATGTAATAAAAAATGTCACAAGTTCTCCTTGCCCAGAACCTAAAGGCAATTTATTCTTGGCTTCCATCTTCTGTCACTCTCCTGAAGGGAGGATAATTAGCAAAGTGACTTCTGAAAGCAGCCACTTGAAGTTTATCCTTCCACACAAGTGACACTCAATTGCCTCAAATATTTGCATAGCACAATGCAGAGAAAAAGTATGAGGATGGATCATGTAAATCAAACATATCCAAAAGAGGTCTGCAGTATGGTGTGTGCTTTTTTTTTTTTTTTTTCAGCATCACCAAGGTGTAAGGGGATGTGATTCTGGCTAATCTGAAAGACATGATGAGAATTAGGTGGAAATAGAAGGAAAAGCATAGAGGAGCAAGGCTGAGGGGCTCTGGCTGAGCAGTGCGGGACAGGGCACATCATCTGCCTGCACACAGGGAACTCTGGGGCTTTCTGATAAGTACAAGGCTATTCTTCTCCAACTTACATTAAAGCCAAATGTATCAACACAAACAATAAGATAGAGTCACATGGAATAAAAGCTCACAGACTCTGAATCCACAGCATTACTACGACAGAGCTATTTCAATGCAGCTGCTGAGATGTAGAGATGTGTATACACACAGGGTTCTGAACAGAGGTCTTTATGGTAAGAAACACGTGCTTGTCCTCCCCCCTCCCTTTTCTTTTTTTTTTTGTTGTTGTTGTTGTTTTTGCAGTTTCACTCTATTGTCAAATTCTATTTCTTCCACTACTTTCACCTTCCAAAGAAAGCAAACACGTCCCACTTCCAGCAAAATGCTTATTCAGTGCCTGTCTTCCTAGTGCTAATGACTTTCTCAGATGGAAGACGTCGTGTTAGGCAGGAACCAAATGAAAAAATAAACAATGTGGAGGATACATTGTTTTTTACGTGCCTTAATATTTTACTTTCCAAATTGGCAACACCATGGGAATCAAAACACTTGGTTGAACAGTAATGCATATCATGAATATGGGGGAAGAATTTTGAAGCTGTAATTCAGGTAAGTGAGAGCTGAGAGGTGGTATTTTTCTTCTTTTCCCTCTGAGTGTTTGTCTTTGTTTCTTTTTTTTCTTCTTTTCTTTCCTTTTTTTTTTTTTTCTTTCTTTTTTTTTTTTTTTTCCAGGCAATGATTTCTTAGTACATATCATCAAGCACATATTAAGCAGAGTTTCTGGACTAAAGCTTTCCAGTCTGGACTCCTAGACTTAGTAACTGTTCCAAATAGTACTTTAAAATGTCTTAGCTGTATAAATACATGAGACCTCAATGTTTCCCTTGTTGACAAAATGAAAAACAAGTTAGATTTAAATATATATATATATTTTTTAAAAGTATTTTCAATTATATGCTGGCCAGTGAGGAAAAAAAAAAATCTATCACATAAAAAGGACTTGATGTTTTTAAACTATATTTTTTAATTACCTCCAATCTGATATTAGTTGCAGGTACAAGAAAAGGCTTCAGAAAATGACCACTTCCGTTCATATCTAAGGGGTGGATGTACAGAAGAAAATCAAGTTCATCAAGGCAGAGGCTTGTACTTGACTTGTCTTGCGCTAGGTCTCCCTTAGTGTGCAAGAGCTAACTTCATACAAAGCACTGGAAGGACTATGTGCTGCAAGTTGCTCAAAGCAGCTGTTTTATTGCTCAAAGCAATTGAAATAAGCTTCACAGTAGCATGATCTGTAAGGGATCTATAAGGGTCACCACAACATCTCACAAGCAGCACAACGTGGTTTTCTGTGCAGACGTATGGAGCTGGGACTGCTCCACATGAGTTCAACGAGTACCTTTGAACCCAGTGGCTAGAGCTTTGTCTAGTCTGATCTTCAGCTAACCATCAATTTGCCTTTTTCCCCACTTCCAACGATTTCTTCCATCTGATTACATTTGCTTAATGAATCTTTTGTTGTATATTAACTATCCTTTATTAAATGCAAATTTGCAGAGGATTAAACCATACAATAGATCCATGTTATATTGAATATCACAGTAAAATCTCAATAAGCATGAGTGTTTTCTTTTGTTTTAGAAATCCATGGATGTTTAATTAATGTGGGGTAATAACCCTTGCCTCTAGAGGTATCCCTCCAGTTGTTGTGTTTTTGTTTTTTTTTTTTTAATCATTTTTATATGTTAAATGGGAACAGAGATGTCTGAATAATTTCGAAGTTGTCTACAGCAGAAATGAATTGAAGTACTGTTTGTTCATTTGGTGCAAGACTTGATACTTTAACCCCAGCATCCTCCTCATCTGGCCACTCAAATGCCTGCTCAAGAGGCAAGGCACAGGACTGCACAGAGGCCAAGATGCCTGGCTGAAGGCATACATACCCATGCCATTTCCTGACACATTAGACAATTCTTCCTGGCAATAACTAATAGTTACTAGAAACTGTGCTTGCTAAAGGTTAGAACACCCAGAGAAACAAGGGCACTTCCTATGAGCACTGAGCTGACTCTTGCACATTAAAAAAAAATTCTTAAGAATTAGTGATACCAGAATTTTCAAAGTTTCCACTCATTCTGCTTAACTTGGAGTCAGGTTTGTTCAGGTCACCTGTCCATTCAGTCCTTGGTATCTGAAAGCCTGATGGTGAAAACATTACACTCCAGAAGGAACTTCTGAGATCGCTTCATGATGTCATGCAGAATAGTCTTCTGCATAAGATGACTACCTCAGACACTCCTCTGAACATTCCTGTGTTTAATTCTGTCCTTGTCACTCCAAGAAAGTCTAGAGAATACATTCACACATGTTGAGTTTCCAAGAAATGGAAGTGGAATTAAGGAAGCTCAAAAAAATTCCATGTAGCTGAAAGGAATATTCTCTGGGAAATTCTCATTTTTCCTATCTGTATGTGGCCTATGATATTATAGTCATCTTTGCATCTGATACCTTCCAGATGAAGATAATACATCTAATATGTTGTGTCACTATGTGCTCTTCAATGTAGCCAGGTTTGTGTGCATGTTTTGGAGGGAGAAGCATAAGTCTTGCTTTCAAGGGCCAAAAAAATCTTTTTCACCATAAAATGAAACCATCAGCTTTATTAGCTCTACTACTATTATTATAATAAGTAATAATCATTAAAATAAATTAATAAGGGGTTTGATGGTTTGGGTAAGCAGGAGGGTTTTCTCACATTTCCAGCTCTTCTTCCCCTCTGCCAGACATCCAGCATGCTGGCCTCACCTCTTCTTGGTACTGTCAGTGTGGGGCTGGGATCCTGCATCCTTCATGGTTGCACCAGAGCATGGTGACAGCAGGGGTGTGAAGCATAAAGCTGACTGGACACCACAATCCCTTCCCATCTCTATCCCTAATAGCCCCACAGTTATCAATAGGCTATAGCATGCAAAGCACGGATATGGATTCTATCAGTGTCCTCTCAAGATCAACCTCCTGGCCCCCTCAATGGAATTGTTCCACCGGACCATTTATTACCAGAGCTGGGCGGGGGGTGAGGGGATGCTGCCATGGTGCTGAGCCAGGCCAGCTTCCCAACATGCCACTCTGTCTCCTGCTGAATGTTTTGTTTGCTTCATTGGATTCTAGGGTAAAAATTCTTGGAGTCTTTAGTTACTGCCAAATGGAACCACCGCGTGACTCCGGAAATACCTGTCGCCTAATTAAATTGTCTAAAGAGGGATTTTTGGAAAGTGCTCCTAATTCAGGAGCTTAATTTAGGCTGGGCCCATGCACCAGAGCTTTCTGTCTTATTATTAGTTGGAATTTTAATCATTACAGATCTCCCCCACCCCCGGCATTTTTTCCTCTCTCCCCATCTCCTAACAACCTGATTCTGGCACAATTCCCTTCCCCTTTAACCCTCCAGAGCTAAAAATAATATCCTTTTGGATCCAGCCAAAAAAAAAAAAAACAAACAAAAAACACCACACACAAAAAGAGAGAGCACTGAACCAGAGGTGTTTAATTAGCAGGAGTGAACTAGAGATGGGTTCAGCAATCATTTTACAGCAGCCTCCCTAGAGACGGACCAAATGCATTGTGAGAAAAACCTGGCTGGTGTGTCCCAGGAGTAAGAAGGTGGTATGTTATCAGGGCAGCTTAAGCCTGTAACATATGTAAGACATAGCCTTCATATTCCTGGATTAAGAAAAAAAAAAAAAAGACTCTTGTGATGAGTGAAAATGCTACATGCAAGCAACCTTAAGGAAATGTTTTAGTCTGTTCTAGTGATGGTACCTACACTGATCACATACGTTATTTCAAGCATCACCTTCAGATGCAAGACCTCTAGAAAGTGGTTGGCTCTGAAATGATTAGGCACCGTGAGTCTGCTTTTAAATCACTCTGAGATCCTTCGGTGGGAAATAATAAGCATGATTAAACTTCAGGCAGTGACTGTGTGTGCATGTCCAGGGCCAAAGGTAATAGCTACTGATCTGGCATCTTCACATTGTCACCTCGGGGAATGGCACAGATGTTCCAGTGACAAGCTGAGCACATCACAGGCTACATGAGTAGAAAGAGCTTGACTGTGTCCAGTGGAGTTGCACTGCATTTGTAGTGAGGGAAGAACTGTCACCAGGGACTGATTTTTGGCATTCTTCACTGTAAGTGAAAAGGAGACCTCAGACCTTTCATTTTCCTTGCAAAAAGGATGGCTGTATTCAGGTCGTACTAGGCTTACAGCAAAACAAAGAAAAGTCCTTGTGCTCACCAAACCTCTGAGATAATTAAAACACACAAACAACTCTCCAAGGCAGAGGCAGGTAGAAATATGTACACATACAGGAATTGTTATGCTTCCTTCACTCCTGCTCCTGCACAGAATATACACTTCTACCTGGAAATGGGCTAAAAGACCACCTGTGATCTGACCTGGACTGAGGTGCTCTGAATGCAGCAGAGATGTGGGCCATGAGGAGCTGGATGTGCCAGCATGCACCCATGTCAGGTTGCACAGAGCCAGTGGGAGTGTAAACTCCACTGTTAAAGGCATTTTCAATTGCAGCTCCAAACAGAAATGCTTTTAACTTGGAAAACATACACATATACATTTCTACACTCACACAAAATTGCAAACTTCTGACATATTTTAACTTTGAATTGCCTTTTTTAAAATTCAGCTGTATTTACTGGGCTGGCTTGCCTGCCAAGCACATTAAGTATAAATCATTTGTTGTTTCATTAGTGCTGAAATGACTTTCTAATTGTAGTTAAAAGCAACTTTAGCACAGGCTCAAAGAATCTTTCCTAGAGGCCTCTCTGTGTCCCGTCTTCCATCTGTTGTCACTGTAGCTTAATGGAGATGCCTCCAGCAGAAGACTGGTATCAGATAGATCACTTGTTTGTAGGATATTGCTTTATTTTGTATTTAGTTCGGTTTTACTTTTTTCTTCCAAGTTCTGTTAATGACTTGCTGTTTCTGCATTATGAGATATTTGTCTGATAAGTATCTAGCCAGGAGCTAAAGCATCACCATTGTGACTCAAGAAATACACCAGGGCAGTATACTGTGGACAACAGAAGTGCCAAAACATTCCTGATGCCTTCAAAATCCTGGAAACAGTGTTTAAAATGGCTTTTCCTTTTTAGTAGTTGTTCAAAGGCAGTTTTTTTTTTTTTTTTTAAATGAAGTTTTAAGTACTGTGCATTTCCCCTGGCCTAATTCTTATTGCATGCGTGGCAGTGCAAGCCTCCTGAGACTTCAGCAAGGGCAGGCATACAGAAGAAGTTCAGAATGCCCTTTAGCTGCCCAAGGGCCACCTGCTCCCTGTCCTCCAGCTGGAACTGGCCAGAGCTGGAGGCTCTCTTCACTGAGCACACAGGAAAAGGAAGCAGGAGGGAATGCTGTTCCCCTCATGCTAAAGATAGAAGGCAGAATTCATCTCTGCTTTTGGCAGAGGAACGGGAGTGGCATTTCCCCACCTACTTCCCCTTATGTTGGCCCTACCAGCACGGAAGGCAACATTCTACAAAACCGCAGCGGAAGAAAACTTTCAGTGAGAACAAAGATGCTGTTAAAAATGCCAGAAGAAGCCAGTTTTGCCTGGGAAGCAATGCATGGGGTGATAGAGGCCATGCTTGTGTCTTCTGGGACTGTTCCATCTGAGCTTCAGCAGGCAGCAATGGATTCTTTTAAAAACTCCATGGGTTCATGACCGCCTCAGAACAATCAGCATCCTGAGGATCTTTAATGCTCAGAAGAGACCCTGCTCTCAGGTCACTTACTATCGTGAGATTGCAACTACAACAACATGTGGTTGATTTGGTTTGACTACAACATGCTTTCAGCTGGTACCAGCAAGGATTTACCATATGTCCAGTCCAGTTACAAATTCTAAACCATTAATTCAGATATCCAAAAGAGTCAGTTCAATATTGGAGTAGAAACGCACCTCCACAGCATCAGATGTTTGACTTTGAGCTGTCTCCTCCTTACAGTTCCATTGCTTATTGCTGTCCTGTCAGTGGCAGACATGGTAGCTCTCAACACTGTTTTGTGCAGGTGCAGGACTGCCAGCAGCTCACTCCTGCTGGAGCAGTGCTTCTAGAAACAGAAAGCCAAATTCTGTGTAGCTCTGCTAGGACTTCTCCTGATATGCTCTAGTCTGATCAGAGGGTCAAAACTTGGCCCAAAGTGTTTGCTCTTCTCCTCAACTAAGTGACCTGCACAGCTAGCCACCAAGCAGTGTCCCCTGAAGCCTGCCACAGCTGCAAGTAATGAACAGCTTTATGCCTAAGACAGTAGATGCTTTGCTTTCATTTTTCATGCCAGCACCATCACAGCCCTGTACTTCTGCAAAACCTTCCACTGAGCTGCGCCAAGTGAAGCTGACCACACAGACAGCCTCCGAGGCAGCATGCGGCCAGGCAGAGAAAGCAGTAGCAGAGGGGATGCCCAGGCTGTCACACAGCATGTCACAGCCAGGCACAAGGGAGAGCTACAGCCTGGCCACCTCCATGAAGTCACCCAGCTGCTGAATCCAAAAACAGCACTGGCTGTTCTTGGCCTTGTGGTGACCACTTGTCCTTGCCCTGGTAATTCCCATGCTTTGGAATGCATGTGCCATAATAGCAAATAGCTAGTTTTTAGCCTAGGCATTGGTCTAAAAAAAATAAAAATAATAAAATATAAGGGGGCACAAGTAACATAAGAGAGAAAGAAATAAACAAGGAAAAAATCTAAATCTTTTCCCCACCGTCCCCCAGAAAAGCTTTGCCAGCTTCCAATGATTCTTCTTGCATTTTTCTAGTGTCTCCTGATGATTATTATCTGCCTTATGAGCCCACCTTGCACAGATTAAGTAGGTGTAATCAGAGTATTAACTCCTCATGTGCTGATAATTAGCATGAGGTTCTGCTAGCCTGTTCTTGTTTTAGTGCACTGAGCTGTCTGGTGACCTTTGTCACTGGGGTGGTTTGATGCTATGGGCACTGTTGTGCATCATTCTTGTGAGAGTGGACATCAGCTATACCCAAGAAGCAAGAGGGCTGGGTGAGAAATTCACTTTCCACTCTGACAAGCAGAGCCAACAACAGTTATTTCTGAGAGCTAACAGGTAGACATTCAAATGAATGAAAATGTTATACACTGCCAGCCATGCCCTCTGCTGCTTATCACGGTGACATATACAGAAAACCAATGCAAAATAGTCTTTGACTGTGATAACAAATAAAATGATTCCTCCTTGTAACAATCAAAAAAATCAGTGCAGTAGAATGGCAATAAAGGAGATGTAATAACAAAGAGACTAGCACAAATGGAAAGGTGTTACAAAGGAAAAGTACTCACCTGTCTCTGAAGAGCTAGGCTCACAGGAAAAACTCCACAAGAGACAGATCTCCAACCAGAGATCCTTCTAGGGTGGCAGTCAGCCCTTAAATGGGGTCTAAGAGAGGTAAAACCTGGCTCCACCTCTTTCAGTTGTACAGGTGAATTGCCTTCACATGTGTTTCCAAGGCAGACTGGGTCCTTTCCCCAGGTGCTCAGTCAGTGGTTCAGGCAGTGACTCAATAGTTACTATACACTCTTCAAAAAGAAAAATAAAAAATAAAAAAAGTGCCTTTAAGATCCATCTTTTGTAAATCTCACGTGTAAGTGGATTAGGGGCTGAAAGTAATCATTCAGTTTATGTAAAAAGCCAGACTAGACCTGCCTGGAGGGCTTCTTAAGAAGCTTTGGCAAAGGTCAGCCCAGAGAGCATGACCTGCCCCTTGGCTTCCTAGTGTAGGACTTGGTGCTATCCTTCCTTTGGAGCAGTAGTAGAGGCTGGCCTGGCATGTCCTCACTTTGGCACCTATGCAATGCTTCTGAATGTATTGGCAATTTGTACCATGCCTGCTGGCCTGACTTTATTAGATATTTCCTGGAAGGTGAAATTCATATGAAAGCTCAGGTTCTAAGAGTCAGGAGAGTCTCAATTTTCTCTGCCATCCTCATCAAGTTGAAGTATTGTAAGAAAAATTTCAGGTGCATTCATTTACTGATGATTTTGGCAAATCTTAATTTTGACTGCTTTAATCTGGATTCTCATTCTCTGTGGATCTCTGCACACCTACAGGTTTGTTTCCATGACTTCAGCAGAGTACATAACACAGCAAAATCAGGAAAAAAGGGAAAAAAAATTCTCTCTCATGTGATAGTGAGGTGAGCAGAAGCAGAACTGTCTTCTGTGACCTCACTGACATCTGTGGGCATTCAGATGATCTCAGGGAATGATCTATGTTCACTTCATTGTGGGACTGTGCTTAAACCAGGCACTGTTGCAAGTGGTTCTTGACGCCTCTTATTCCATGTCACCATAAAAAAAAGAATATGCATTCAAGATCAATGCAATATAGGAAGTCACAGCTTGATTTATGCAAATATATTTTATATTATGCAAATGCACAAGTGACCCTTCTTTGGTTAAAGTGAGTTGGCTTTTGAGCTCAACTGCAGAAAAATGGAAGGTGTCTGCATTATGCAATGGAGATTTCTTCAGAGAACAAATATGTCTGGTTAACTACAGCAGGAGCAAAGTGACATTTTACTAATATTTCTTGAAGAGATCTAAATTGTCACAGAGACAAGCTGGTTGGACTTTTAGAATAGAAATGTATTTCTGCAGAAGTAAGATGCTGCAGCTAAAGTAAAAAATGACTGAAGACAATGAGTTTTAAAACAAGAAAAGGCAGTGATGGAAAGGCAAATTTAAAAAAAAATAAAGTTTAGTGATTGTTTGGTTTGAATGTCAGGGAAAAATAATTCTCAGTAAATTGGAAATATTTATTGAAAGTGGTCTTCAAAAATACATTTACTTCCAGTGTTATTTGTAGTTTTTTTCTTTGATACATTTGCAATCACCTCTGCTACAAATTTACTATGAAAAAAAAAAATCAGTTTTTTTTTTATTAGAAGTAAACACAGTTGAACTTATCAGCTGCTGGAAGTTCACGTGAATGTTCTGAAACATTATTTTCGGAGAATCTGATGAATTCTGCTTTCTCAGCAACAAAGAGATTTTCTGAGCAAATTTACCCCTCTCCTATGCTGATATTAATAGATCCTGAATTTTACTACACATTTTCAAAGTATTACTTATGTGTTAGCTTTACAGCTTCTGTTTTTTCTGTTAGCTACATTCAGGCAGTTAAACGTTTGAAAATGAACCCTTACTAAGCACACTGTCAGGAAACAAAAGCAAATAACACACACACACAAAAACAAAAAGCAAAAAAAAAAAGAGGAAGGGGAGAGTGTAGTCATAAGCTATTGAGGCTATTGAGTACATTCAAGGCAGGGACAATGAATCCTAAGAAGGACAAATATACAACACAGATCAGTAGAAAAGTAGTTTGAAAAGGGGAGGCAAAACAGCATTTCACTTTTGTGAAATTGTGGAAATAAAGGGGTGACAGCATTCAAATCAAGGTGGAGTTAATCAGGGATTTTTTATCTTTTTATTTATTTTTAAATAATAATTGATCAATGCTTATCTCTAAATTAGAGCTGGTCCAACAGTGCTGAATATTAACTCAGAGCCTTGCTAGGGTGAGATCAGTCTTCCTTTGAACCCGATGCAATGGGGCAGAATAAGTCCGTCTACTGTCCAGGGCTGGTTACTCCAATACTCACCAGGACCTGGCAATGATGACAAGATGTCCAGTGGATGGTTTCGCATTTAAGGCACAATTTGGCAATCACCAGGACTGTACCACCAGGACTGTAGCAACCTAAGCGACAATCCAAATACGGAAGCAATCCTAGTGCTAAGAATTGGAGGCAATCAAACTTGGGCACAGCTGAGCTAGATGTGCAGAGAGGATCTGAACTCACCTGGGAACTAATCTGAACATCTAGCATAATAAATTAAGCAGCTGTGTGACACCAGCTGGAAACTGGACCCACTGAGATATTTAGGCATTTAGTCCTGACTTGGGTGCCTAAGAGGTTGTTTTGGAGCCTGAACACTTTCAGAATCTTCGTAACAAGTGACAGAGTACCCTTGTTAGACTCATAGATCACTTGGCTCTCAGGGCACTCCTCTAGGCTCGGGCCTCTTTATCTGCTAAAGCACTTCAGAGCATCCTAGGAGAGCTCTGGGCCTGCAGCCCCACGGAGCCCTGGGCAGGCTCGGCCTTCCCGCTCTTTGTTCAAACTCCACGCAGCATGTTTTGCAAAGCTTCAAAGTACCACTTAACGGAGCTTTCATTTTCCTTCCAGCTGAAGGGAAAGTGTTGTTAAACTCCCAGGCTGGCAAGTCGGAGTTTACACAGATGGAACAGTTAGCACAGACCGCAGAGCAAATACCAGCAACCAACCCGTTTCACACTTCTAAAGAAAGAGAGAAAGGAATGGCAGAGGAAGGCCAAAGCAAACAGGCCTTGGAAAACTCGAAGTCTCTGGCTGGAATTTTCAGCTGTTACTTTTCTTTTCACATTCAGGCTTTTCTGGAGGTCTCTCGATTCAGCAAAGCAGAGAGGGCTTTTGCATTCATACAGAATGATTTAAAGCTCTGCGAGGAGTGCTGCGCTGGGTCCCAACAACCACAAAACATACATTGCTTGAAATTTTAAAAACTTGGTTTTCACTGAGAGCCACATTTAAAAAATATATATTTCATTTCCAGCAAATAATATCTTGTTGTATTTCCTGCATTTTACCCAGCGGGGTGTGTCATTTCAGATGCCTTTTGCTTGTTAAACATGAGGATCACTCAGGTGCCCCCAAAAGAGCCCAGGGTTTGTCCACCCAGAGTTCTGCCCCACAGTCATTGAAGATGGATATCACCACCTCAAGTGGCTGCATCACCTTGTTCCACTGCTGCTGGCCCTCCCAGCAAAGCACTGGATCAGGGATTAATCTGGGGCTCTTGCACAGCGATGGAAACATAACTGCTAGGCCAAACCCAGAGGAATTTGTTTTATTAAGACATAGGGGGCATGCCTCTCCCTTCACTAAGCCAGCTTTTTTCTCATCCTCTAGTAACAAAGAAATTGCTAAGGCAAATGTGCAGGCAGAGCCGCTAAATGAGTCTCCACTTGGCATCTGAGACCTGCTGGGTTAATAGCTAGGGACAGGTAAATCGGTTTAGATAAAATTATCCTCTTCTTTTGCAAACCTTATTACAAAACTAAAATGCTTTGTGCTGTGTAAACTGCAACTTGTGCTAAAAACAGTGAGACAAGTTCTGCGCGCACCAAAACAGATGCTAGTTGGAGTAATTCAGATTTCTCCATCAGAGCTTCTCTCTCTTTGGATTTTCATGTTTCTACTCTGTATACCAGAGGCTTGTGTCTTCCTCCTTGCTGTATTCGCAGCACTGTCCTGTCCTGCCCTGCCACGCAATTAGATTATCCAGTACCTCCTGTGTTGCTGATAGCAAATTTTACTAAACAGTGTAGCAAAACTGCAAAAACCCAGCCTAATTCAGTAGAGGGCTTTACAGTTTCCTTTCAGTTGAGACTTAAAATGATGTTATTCAGATGTAAAACTGAATGAAATTATGTTCTGTGTTGGAGGAGGCAGCTTGACAGAGGGAGTTAAATAATAAAGCAGTTATTTTAAACACAACAGTCAAATCTTAATCTATCTCATGTGACCTAGCAGATCCTCCTGAGGTCCTTTTCCATTGAATTATCCTGTCATCCTGAGGTGGGTACCTCTGCTATAAAACTGGAGCATCCATATTCTGTCTGCCTCCACCCCAGTAAAATGTTACCTGTGCAAAAATAGTACCATTGGCTGGTTGCAAGGCACTGGTACATCATCATAGACTTAGATGTAGCTCATTGTGCTTGCTTACACTTCCTTATAATGCTCATTCATTGAATATTGCTGTTTATACAATTACTAAACTGGAATATTTTTCACTTATTTCAGTGCCAAGCCTGTGAAAAAAGGCAATGTCTTTGAAAGGGGGCAGAAAAAAAGAGGAAGAAAAGATTACCATCTTTCCCTTTGCTCTGCAGTTCCTGCTTATGGAGCCAGGTCCCTCCCTTTCAAACAACCTTTGCTGACAGAAACCTGCAATGATACATTGCAGGATGCACTAGAGTGCCATGGAAGCCAGTGCAACGTGACGCATTTACTGTACTACAACGTACTGTATCTCAGTGCTAATGACGTCTGGGTATTGAAATAGCCTCCACGGGGAGCAACGTTGCAACACCTGCTTCTTCTGGATAACCCAGTCTTCATCTCCTTGCTGCAGTGGAGAAAAAAAGACCTTCTCAGAGAGAATGCTGAAATGGGATGTCACATTAGGGCATGCTTGTTAATGACAAGCAATTACAAGGTTGCCAAGTGTTCAAAAAGATGCTCCCAGGATCGCTAGTATTAAAATATTTTACGTGGCATTTAATTATCCATGGTTCAACTTCTACACAGTAATACAAAATAGAAAAGGCAAGAAAACCTTTCATTAAATGATGCTTAGTAATCATTAATCACATATTTATTACATGATAACACAACGTAATGGGGCTTGAAGCATAGGCCGAGTGGTCAAGGCATTTCTCACAATGTGTGCAGCTGACGAGACTCGAGGGTCAAATTCTGTCCTCTGTTAAATCAGCAATGTGTGTAATCATGTTGATGAAAATAAAAACCAGTACTGAAAGCCATTTGTCAGGGATGTACCAGTTCCAAAAGAGCACAACATACCTTGGCTTGAGTAGGATTGTCTTCTTCCTGCAAAGTATGAGTCCGAGATGGGATTACCATGTCCAGCAAGGCACATCATCATGCTAATAATATGTAGGATGGAGATTCAGATAATCTTTTCCATGGTTGTTACTTTCCACTGGGCTTTTTGCTGTTGTTACCCCTCCAGGAGGCTAAATGCATCCAGGCAAGCTGCTGGGAACTTTAAAGCATGATCCCTAGGGATAATTTTCCTTCTGAATGTTTCTGAAGGAAATTTCTGAGTAACAAGTCAGCACAGCACTTTATGGGATCACACTCAGCTTTCTTACACATACTGCTGTGAAGCAAAGTGAGTTAATACCTGACTGAAATGAGCACGGAGTTTAAATGTTTATACCTCTCTTCAGGCTCCTTTCAAACTCAAGGAGGAATAGATCAGGTGTATGATTATTTTTTATTTCTAATGTGGATTTAGAATCTGGAGGAAGAAAATTATATACAAATTTACCACACTCTCTCCTAATTCACATCTTGTTTATAACTGATATGAGTCACTGTCTGATGAATATGCTGCTGCAGAAATGTGAATATACGCAGCAATATTAATGCAGTGATTCTCACCCTGTAGCTCTATAGCTAAGCAAAAAGGCTGCAACTTGAGCTGAAATGGAGCCCAAGACCCAATCAGTACCACAGTTAACTGCAAAACCAGGCAGGAGATGGCTGGGCTTGGATTAGACATAAATATTCCAACTATCTGCTGCACAGTGAAAATACACTCCAAGCAAATACTATCAGCATTAAATTGGAACCAATGCTGTAGCAGAGGCCATCTTTTCATGTCAAGATTTTCAAGTGAGAAACAGAGCTGGTCAGTCTTGTACTCCTTGCCATGCATTCCTGTCTCCACAAAGGCTCTGAACTTTTAGACTAACTACAGGCTGCTTCCTCATGAGGAACTCATTCTCTGGCACAATACAGCACTGTGCAAGGGTACACCAAACTAAACCCAAATGAGCAAGATCTGATGGGGATGTCATGTACAGTAGGGCTATCCACAGTGTAAGAGTTTCATTCTTGAATAGCTCAGGTGTCTCTTGACTCTTCCCAGTGCTGGGCAGGGACATGCCAGAGCACCCAAGCCATCCCTGCTGTGGTCTGGGGACCATGGTGTGATTGCCTGCTGTCACACAGCTGCCACGTTTCATCCACTGCATCCCAGTTGTGCCTGAAGTGCTTCCCCTGTCTGCACTGGAAAGTGCTTTGGGATAATTTTTGGATGACAGATATTATTACTATATTTAATTTTTGAAACTCCACTGGAAAAGTTAAGCACTCAAAGAAATCCCTACACTTACAACTTCCAGCTTTTTCCCTCGTAAGAGATGACTGGAGAGTTTGTGCTTTTAATTATTATCATCCTCCCTTGAAATTATAGGCAAAGCACTCAGTAATATTCGAAACATAAATTACTGGCCTGCAGCCTTGTGCTACTGTTTCTCTATCTCTCTGCCAGGACTGCAAATCAATTTTTTGCATTTCTTTCAGATTTCTGAAGAAAATTGTGGAAAATAGCTGTTGGCACATGGCACTTTTCCACAATGGTTAGAACTACTGAATGGGACTGTAATAGCCTGCCTTGAAGAAGCCAGCTCTGTTAAAATGCCAAACTCAGACAGATCAGAACACACTCTCAATCTGAATTTCATAATTTTTCCACAGAAAAAGCAACATAATTTTCACTGGTTTCGCCTGCAGTCAAGTAGCTTTGTAAAAAGAAATAAATACATAAATAAATTTGAAAATCATTTTATCACTACTTTCCTTCCTTCCTTCCTTCCTTCCTTCCTTCCTTCCTTCCTTCCTTCCTTCCTTCCTTCCTTCCTTCCTTCCTT
>JAOWBP010004554.1:2940467-2955563 GCA_028571105.1 Tragopan temminckii | reverse complement strand
GAAAGGAAAGGAAAGGAAAGGAAAGGAAAGGAAAGGAAAGGAAAGGAAAGGAAAGGAAAGGAAAGGAAAGGAAGAAGAAAAAGAAAAGAAAAAAGAAAAGAGAAAAGGAAAGGAAGGAGAAAAAGAAAAGAAAAAAGAAAAGAGAAAAGGAAAGGAAGGAGAGAGGGGAGAAAGACTAAGAGAAGACAAAAAAAAAAAAAAAAAAAAAAGCAGGATTTTTTGGCAACAGTAAAGGCCTGTTGTTCAGGCCATCGGCTAATATTAGTAAGCTGCAAGTACAAGCATATGTATACTTAATGATGTAGCAGATAAATTATTTGTGTCTCCGTATGACAGATAAGTTGCATTTATTCCACCAACTCTTCTTTTGCAGGGAGACTCAGGTGTAAAATCCCAGCAGAGCACTCAACTGCTGTGCCTGAGGAGCCCAAGGATTGGAACTGTTTCTCAGGGCAGATGATAACAATGTTAGATCCTTTTTTTTTAACATCGCTAAAATAATTTTGCTGCTGGCATTGTCCCTAAGGCATTGTCTATCACAAAATCAGCAGCATTACCTTACTGATAACAAAGCTTAGATAATACCTTGGAGAGACAGTAGCACAAGATGAAGGAGACCTGCCTGAACTTGTTGCTATGCCATGATCTCAGGAAGGTTTGCTGCTGGATGTTGAGCAACAGGAACTTGTCACTGCACTGTCCTGCATGGACCCCAAATGATGCGACAGCCGCAACATGGAAAAGACAGACCAGTGTTATGTGCCTTCATGATGAAGGTGCAGAAGATGTCTTCTAAACGACTTCCTTCTTGAACAAGAGGATTATTCTGACAAGAGACATGTAGAGCACACAAGTTAATGAAAATCCCAGCTGCAGTGCTGAGAAACTCAAAGGAGCAAACAAATATGCAAAAGCAGTGGATGGTGGGACACCTGGACAGCAGGCTGGTGAGCTGCGAAGCTTCCTCTGTCCTTCAGGCCACCAACATCTGGAGTACACATTTGCCAAGCAGGCAAAGGAGGCCCATTCAAAGCCATTTGAGGCAGCTTGAAAGTTTAGGAAGCCCATGTGGTCTTTCTATGGAAAAAAATCTTTAAAGGACTGGATAACTGCTACTGCAGCTCATAATCTTCTCCCTCTTTTAGTCTCCTTTGTAGCATACATTTAGACTAGTTCCTAGTCACATTTAAACAATGACTCTTCAGTCATATGCAAAGAGAGAAAGAAAAGTGAAAGGAACATATACCAAGGTATCTGGCAATTGCAGAGGACAAGAGCATCCAGGCTGTGGTGGGTGCTGACCAGCAGACTGGACAACATTATGGCAGGTACCAGTGCACAAATCATCACTTTCACGTTTATTTTCATCTTGATAAAGCCATCTGTTCCTGGGGTGAATACAAGAGCCAGTCATTACTACAGCAGCTTATTAACAACACACTCCAGATGAGGAGTCACACTTCTCCAGCTGCATAGGACCTACTCCTAACAAGCTGCATTTCATTCCCTGCAGCAGAGTTACACTTGCTCCACATTGCTGTGTTTCAGCAGCAGTCTGACTTGTCCTTGAAACTCCATTCACAGGAGTGAAGAGGTGAGACACTGGTTCATAGGGACACCCTGTGCAGTCAGCAGGTGCTACAAAAGGCCTACAGTTCTGAACACTTCCATGTCTTTGCGTGACTTATTTTGCTTTGGTGCAGCTGTGGGAAACTCCATGACCAGTTTTTCTCCCCAAATTAATGCCGATTGGGAAAACTCATTTCCTGCCGAGTGGTCCCTCTGCCCTGCAAAGAGACAGCAAAACCTCTGCCACCACATCCCCTTGGGATGGGGCAGGATGGGGCACTCAAAACCACAGGCCACAGAGCAGCCCCATCAGGTGGGAGCGGGTGGGTGGCTTTATAGTGGGGCTTGTTTCCCCTTTTAGTTTTACTGGTTTCCTTCAGCAATCATTAGGGCTTAACTAAGCTTTTCTGGCTTCCCTTTGTGCTTCTGAGGTTCTTTTGTTCCCGCAGCAGGAGCAGGGCTGTAAGGATCCCTTCAAATCAAATCATTTTATATCCCTGAAACTCTTGGTTTGGGCTTAAAATTCAACTCAGTGCTCACTGTTTTCTCCGCTCTGTTGCGGAAAATAAGACAGAGAGCAGAATTCCTGTGTTCTGATGCTGAAGTCTCTTTACAATGGTTGATTCTTCTGCTTCAAATCAAAACAGACTGGCAGTATTACAGCATCAGCATGTCACTTGTCACAGGTCCCACAGTGGCCTACAGGAAGGGCATAAGCAAGCAAGCGTCTGCTATGAAGGCATAAAGCAAGCAAGCATCTGCTATGAAGGCATAAAGCAATGGAGAAGCCCAAATACACTCTAAGCATGATAACTTTTAGACAAGGACTATCCTATACCTGGCAATAAATGAATTAGTAAACATATCTCAGAAAAGAAGCAGAGTCCTGATGCCAGAGGGATAAAGCAACACTTGATTTCCTGGCAAGCGATCCGCTGTGCTGCCATCACCAACTCTGTGCCTGCCCATTGTGTCCAACAATTTCCATCCCAGTCCCCACAGTCATTGCACACAGCCCCAGGCGTGATCTTACTGCTGCCTGGAGCACCACTTCATTGGCTGCTATAGAAAAGTCACTCTTGCTGCAAATTCAACTCATTTTTCTTCTAAATTAGGCTGAATGTTACTTACAGAGCTCCCTGCAGTGAAGAAAGCACTGGCAGTGACAGCCTCTGCTGCTATGCAATGTTCAAGGCTTTGGGAGTTGCTACCAACTATCAGTCCTGGGCACAGCTAATCCTGCTCTGAGCTGTCCTGGGTGTGTGTGAGCAACACAGATGTCTGCCATCAAAATCTGCTTCAAAATATCCACTGAATGCATTTAAAAGAAAATGAACTGTGCTTAACTGTATCTCAGGGCCTACACCCTAAGCAAGATTTCTTTTGAAAAAGGCTTCAAGTGGCTCTGCAAGTTACAACGCTGGGGGATGGGATGGTTATGGTCCGTTAGCAAAGAGGCTAGAGTTGGGGCATCCTGATGTAACTAGAATGAGGGCATGAATACCAGAATGCTTCACAACCATAAAGTCTCAGCTTCTCCAAACTCACTCATTTTGGCCTTTCTGTCAAGATAAGCACAGGGACAGCCTTCTTTGCAGCACAACTGTTGGCAAAAGGAAGCAATTTCAATCCTCTGAACTCATGTCAATTTCTGGGATGGTAAAATACTGGCTGTACTGTAGGCTTCCTATGGTCAGGCTATAGGACCACTATGGCTCCATTTCAACCCCCAGAAAGGAGGCAGTAGTTTTTTCTCTCTTGTTTCTTTGGTCTGGAGGGAACCTTTTCTCTGGTGCAGCTTCCAGCCCTGCAGTGAAATGGATGCAACCTCATCATAAGGTCCCCGGCACCCTGCACTGGGTCCCAGCAGCACAGGAGGAGATGCAGCTCAAGACAGGGTGCACAGCCCTGTCCCTCTGCGTCACCTCCCCACCACTGTCCTTCTCATTCCCAAACACAGGCAGCAAACTGACAAACCTTAGGAGTCTTTGAGCCCAATTCTAAAGTGCCCTGCACCAACCTGCACAGCTTATAGCCTCCCAGGTACTTTAGCAATGAAGACAAACTCATTTCTAACTGGGCGTAGGAAAGCACCCAGCTGAATCTACAGTGGCACATTAAGTGATCCTGCTTTGCTAGAAGCAAAACCAAAAGCAGTTGCTGCGGCTCCACTGACACATGGCAACTTTCTAAACCACAATAACTCAGCGTTAACTGTTTGGCCATACTCTGCAGTGCCTGGCAATCCATATGCCAGCCTGGGAGGGCAGATAGGCAGAAACTGATGTTAGTGCTTTGAAAATACACAGTGCTTTTCCAAAGTACCTCCTTGGGGCTGCCTTGATATGCCCTTGGAAGAGGCAAAGGGTCTCTACAGTGGACTTTTCACCAGGTTCATCTTAGCAGGTGGCACCTCTTTGTGGAAGTAAGACAGAGTGGGGATAAAAGCATCATCTGACTAACTACATACATAAAATTGCTGGCAAAGTAACTGTTGGAGACATGAGAGATTGGGAGATTTCACTGAGAAAAATGCTTCCTTTATCCAACCCCCACCCCCCCACACCCCCACACCAGAATGTTCATATAAACCTTACAGGCAATAGAGGAGAAGGATACAGTGTCTATAAGCAGCTAAAGCTGTTTCTCCCTCTAGGATATTTCGAGTGATTTGATTCAGCTTTCTAACGTTGTTCAAGGTAGACTCCATCTCCCCTAGCACTCATCAAAGCTGCTAATAGGTACTTCAGAACTCATAAAGAGATGACCAAATCTCGGGCACTGGGGACTCTGGCTCATTTATCTTCCACAGGCGGAATCAGATCTGATTTTTTACACTGCCTGCTCAGATGCTAACGCAGTGCGTGCTCTGTGCGACTTCATGGAACATCCCTTACAATAACAGTCTGCTGTGAAAACAGAGGAAGGCAACAGAGGCTTCATAGGGCTTCTACATTTAACTACATACAGATGGAAGAATGAGGGAAAAAAAAGAAGAAAAAGGAAAAAGTTGGTTTTCAAAGTTGGTTTTAGGGAACAGGGGAGACGAGGTGTTGTGTTTGGATGTATACCAAAATCAACACAAACCTTTTTCACACAAAACCTCCTAATTTGTATAAATAGATACAGCAAAGCCCATGAAGCCTGAATATCATATACCCTATAAAGATCTGTTAAGATCTCAGATTTTTAGTTAACATGGAACAGGTGGATTCATGCCCCTTCCAATAAAAATGGAGCACTGCTTATTTGGATCTGATCCCGTGAATTGCAGTGAAATACTCCTCATTTTACAATGAGAATCTCATCATTATGCAGCTCCTCACATCATGCAACAATTAGATCCAGGTCCAGATATACAAGTGCTAGTGGAGTGACATTTATGTGGCACTTGAAATATCTGCACATATTAAGGACAATTTCATGGCTAACTAGCGAGAAGTGACACTTAACAGTCCCTTTTGTCAAAATGACTGTTTTGATATAAAAATGCTTCCCACTGGAGACAAAGATGTGCAAACCTACACCACGGGGATTACATTTAGGACTGATTTTTTTTATCTTTTGGCTAAGCTTGATTTCACTTGGTGCTCAGGGCTTCTCTGCTGTTGCTGACTGCACTGTGAGCTGGTTTTGAATGCAGTTCTGTAGCCCAGAAAGAAACACCAAAAACCTCTACAGTTTCTACATATAAGGTAAATAACCTCAGATCTTTCCAACACCATCTTTCCTGACGCCATAAACTGCATGTATTCAGTTACTACACTTCAGAGGCAGTAATTTTGAGAGCTGTGGTGCAGGTTGGCTGCAGCGATTGCTGGATGATCGAGATGAACAAGTATGGCACTTCCCTGCTCCCTGAGGGCATTTTCTCAGCCCTGGCAACCTGGGAGGGACAACCTAAGGCTCCATCTGGCAGAATCCCCAATGCTGGTATCACAATCCAGAAGCAACAGTCTTCTGTTTGGGGCTCTTGGGGGTAGGATCATCATGCTCTACATGGTGCTGTGAGGTGGATGTGAATAGGCTAAGTTTCTATGAACTTAGCTATTTTTAGAAAACCAATAGAGCATTTTACTATATCAAAACCCATAATTAGAAAAGCCTTTCTACCACTCTTCATACTAGACCTCTAAAAAATCAGCTGCTGAGGCTTCTTCTTCACCAAAAGAGAAAGACACTTTAAGCGTGGTGCCCATGACAGGTCGTACTGTGGGAACACACATCTCCCTCCCACAGTGACAGACACAGCACAGCCTATGGGAGCTAGCACAGGCAGATCACACTAGCCAGGATGGATTCTACCCTCCCTGTCAGTTCCTCAGTTCCTTGTTTTTATTATGACTTGAATTGACATATTTCATTACATACAATCACCCTCTGCCCCATTGGACATTCATCACTCGTGTCAGCTTTGCTTTTCCAAGCTGCTGCCTGATTAGCCTTTTTTAACAGAAATTCCCCACCAAATAAACGTGGCTGTGTACCTTTTGCTCATTTATTGGAGAACGCCATGACAAAAAGAGTACCTGGACTTTTACTGGATAAAAAGATCAGAAGAAGGACTGAGTCCATAGAAACCCCAGTTTCATGGGGTGGCTTACAGCATGGCTCTGGGTGAGCCTCTTCTGGCTCATACTGGGTGCCTGCAAGTGCTCCCCACATCTTCTCTCTGGAGCTAAGCAGCTCATCAGCCAACAACATGCTTTGTGTGTTTGTGTCTGCTATAGGGACTGTCATTTGTACAGAGGCCTTTAGGGGGAAAAAAAAAAAATAAAAAAATTACTCTCATCTTCCTAGGGGTGATAAAGTAATGGTATAAGGAAACAGTTGGCTGGAAGAAAGACAAAAATCAGGGAAATATTATCCTATATCCCCTGGCATTGGAAAAGATTACTGATGCCACACAAGCTCTTACAGTGGCAAGCTACACAAGGGCAGTCAGCAGGATCCATTTACAAAGAGTAGGTCATCCTCAGCAAATATGATTAACTCCTTGGAGTGGAGGTGATGATGAGAGCTGACAGGCTGAGGCAGCAGACATAATTGACTTGGACTTCCACAAGGCCTTTTTTTTTTTTTTTTGTCTTTTCCCATACAAAACCATATAAAAGACTTAGGGTTAATAAGCCCAGCATCGATACCAAAATTCTCAATTGGCTACAAAAAAAGAACGACTTGGTAGGCAAGGTTAGACAAGTTGGAAAGTGGTGATAATGGATGCAGATGCCTGGAGCAGAGGTGGAGGCTTGGTCATATACCACAACAGAGCAGGGCTGTGTGCACCTCACCAGGGGACACAGAGCTGTGAATGAAGGAGAGGGAGGCCAAATTGTGGGGATGGAGTAAGAAATAGGCAGGGAACAGACAGTGGTTGCTGTGAAAGGCAAAGTGCAGAAGATGCAGGAAAGGGACAAAATGTCCTTTCCTTGTGTCTTTACAAGTGGAATTCCTTCTTTTCTGTGAAATGGTGATTGAGAATAGGATGTGAAGTGGCAGTAGAAGAGTCCCCCATAGGTAGAAGAAGGTACAAATTTCAGGGGGTCAGAGATGTGACTGTGGATGTTATAAAGCAGGCTTCTCTGTTCTAGACATCAGCACTGAAGTTTATCAGTGGCAAACCTAATTTCTTTCAAACTTTCCACTTCTATTCTAAGAGCAGTTTACCCAGAAAGAGAATGATGCGTCCATTAACTGATCAGCATCATAATCTGTATCCTACTCCACAGCCTTCACCAGTTCAATAGCTGAGAACATCACCATTTTCAATGATTTCTTCCTTGTATTCATCAGCCTTTTTGCATTAAGGAAAGATTATCTCCATTTTACGAAGATCAAAAAGCATAAAGATATTAAATCTAGTTATCAGCTGTCAGAATTCTGTCACAAATCCTCCAATACTTCGAGATTTTCTTTTCCATTCCTGAGGGACAAGGAAATCTCACGATCAAATAATTCTTTTCCATTAGTCCGTATGTCCCAGGCCTTTGAAGAACCTTTCAAATAACCAAGTGAAAGTAGCAGGCGTATGGCCTTTGCAATACTTTCTTTTATTGTGCAAACAAAAGGTTGCTTATGTGAATGTTTGCAGAAAGCAAGTATCACTGAGGCAAACACGTGGCTTCTCATAGATAAATGCTTTTTGCAATATTTGCCCAGCTGTAGTGATTTTTCTACTAGCAGTTGGAAGAGAGACCTCTGATTTGACCTTAAGGGACAAGTTCTCAAGCCACAAGTGCTGCAAACACTGCTTCTCAGCAGATTGAAATGTGCCAGCACACACTGAAAGCACAAAATTTACAGCAGGGAAGCTCTGCCTGTGCAGTGAAATCAAGAGCCAAAGTTCACACCTTTATAAATTCAACAATTTAGTCCTGGATTGAGTAAATAGAAAAGCTCATTAACTTCCAAAAGGTGCAAAAGCAAACCCTGTTTGGTGTGAGTTATGTTATTTGCACTGGTGGAGGAGATATTCTGAAGCACCAAGAGCTGCCACACTTCTCCCACGCACCAGAGGTAGAACTTCCAGGACAGCAGAGCTGTGCTGGAGCTGAGCATCTCTGACATTCCCCCTAACTGCTTCTAACATGTAAGTAGCTGTAGATATTAAATACAAGTTTTCTAATCCAAGAGTTTAAAGTCCAACTGAATACAAAAGCAACAAATGGAATATTGTTCCTATTAAAACGTAAAGCAGAAGAAATTGATGGTGGCAGTGGTAAGGACTACATTATCACGCATACAGCTTTGATTACATTTTACCACTGCAAACCTCTGTCCAACTGTAAATACCTAACAGTATTAAAACAACCTGCTCCAAAAAAACCATTGCTTAGAATGGTCAAAAACTTCAAGTTCAGCAAAGCCCTCCAAGCTCACACTGAACATTCATTACACCACACTAGTGGGACGTAACACATTACCCTGGCAGATCACTGACCTAGGATGGCAGTGCCAGACTGTGATGCCTCGGTGCCACTGCTTGTGGATCTGCACAAGATAGGGTGGGTGAAAGAAGTCATCATATTGCACTGCATTCCTCAGTCTTGTTTTCCTGAAATGCAAAAGCCATTTCACTTGTGTCAAGTCTAACTTGTCATTACCCTATTTCTGTTTTGGACTTTTTCTTTAGCTGTACATTCAGAGAAGGAAAATATTTCTTCTTTATTTTTTATTTCTATGTTTCCTATGCTAAAAACCCTCCTGAACTCTTATTTTCTGGACACACAAAGTGCAGTAACTTGACACATCCCAGCAGAGCATAGCATTGGGTTATTTGATGAGACAGTGCTGTGGATCACGTGCACAACGGCCTCCAAGGAAATTACACCCTCCCAGGCTTCAGCCAGAATCTCTTTGATGACGAAAGGCTTATTATTACAAATGCATTGCAGACCTTCAGGTCAAGCTCTTACTAATTTTAGGGGTTTTTTACTTTATCATACCTTGATTGTTTGGGGAGTACATATGCAAAGGTAACTTCCAGTTCAAGGAGCAAAGACTGGGTTTAGCAAATCAATAAAAAACTTGCTTAACTCTACACACAGAGAACAACAATTGAATTAATTGGAGACCTCGTGTACTGCACACTAAGGATGTGCTTTTTCAGCTTTAATAACTGCATTCAATGAAGTTTAAACTATAGAAAGACATACATACGTAAGTCTGCTGAAATCATACTCTTCCACTCTGTCAGAGCAATAGCATTCATTAACTCATCATTCTGCAGCTGGGTAACTAGGGCAGGACTTGCAGTAACTAGTATAGCAAGTTGAATTATTCATTATGAACTTTTTCTATGGAGAAATCTTTTTTATTCACGGGTTGTACATGAACACAATTATTTTTTTATTTGATTTTTTAATGTTTTCACCTTTCTTGAGTAGATATTCCAGTAAGGAAATGGTGCAGACAAGCTATGCACCATTGGTCGTGACATGATCACAGCAGGACTGTGCTGAAGAGCTCTTCTGAGACGTGCGACTGGTCACTGAAGTTACTGCATTTTTTCTGTTAAATGGGCTGAACAGAACGTGAAACAAAGACTATTTTACTGCTGAGAATTCCTCTGATTTGCCCTTCAAAAGAAACTTTGTCTTTTTAAGATTTCCCAACTCCCTCAAAACGTTCTTGCTTATCACCAATATTTTGCCTGTTTCCACCTCTAATGGCATAGTATTCCTTTGGTCTTAACAGCCCATTCCTAGCAAAAACTTTCTGAGACTCACTACCAGGTTTAATAAGGCTCCCAGTGGGAAGAAATTGAGATCAACAAGGGATGTCTCTGTGCTTATTATCAGATTGAATCTAAATGGTGTCATTCCTCGGAATTCATTAGTTTAACAACATTCCCAAAATATACTTGGCAGGTTGTAAAAGTATCCTTTCGATTAAATTACTTAAAAGTTATAGATTTTCTTTTCTTTGTGTATATTTTTTACTGAAAACTTACTCAACTTACATATTGCCCTGAAAGTTTATTCTTTATTGGAATTAACACAAGCAGCACTGGGAGTATTCTTAGCAATATGCTTTTGATTAACGGATCATATTTTGAATGTTGTTAACAGCAGAATTTTAAGTGCAAGAGTTCTTGTAGAGAATCCCACTCTAAAGCTGCTGGCATCAGCAGTCCCTGCAGGAGAACACGCTGCAGCAGAGTGGAGGGGATGTGTAAGCCAGATAACCATGGCCATCAGCATTTGCAAGAGCAGAACACTTGGGCAACAGAAGCCCAGATCAGGTGGAAAAAAAAAAAAACAAACCACACAAAACCAGCAGCCAGCTGAGTCACCTGAAAGAGTGGAGTGTTATCCATCTGCATAGTAATATTCATAATTTTTACAAATGTAGAAGTAAGTACTTCTGAAAGCTGTTCTTTATCTGCAGAATCCCACTTGTTCCTTACCAACCCTCTCAGTCTATCGTAAGTGAGTGGAAGTTGATGCTAGTTGGAGTCACATAGTGCAGAAACAAGGGCAGAGCTCCTTCTGAAATAAGGACCAAATCCCTCTCAACATCAGGGCACAGCCCACAGGCCATCTGAGAGGATGACTCTATGCACAGGATAAAGAGGGATAAAGTCCAACAGAAATAAAATACTACATGTTACAAGCCACGGTCATAGAATCAGAATATCATTAAGGTTGGAAAGACCATTAAGATCATCTAGTCCAACCTTCAAACCATGCCTGCGACCTCTGGATCATGTTGTTCAGTGAGACATCTACTGTTTTCTTGAACACCTCCAGGGCCAGTGTCCTCCCACCTCCCTGGGCAGCTGTGCCACTGCATCATCCCTCTTTCAGAGAAGAAATTTCCCCCAATTTCCAACCTGAACCTCCCTCAGTACAACTTAAGGCCATTCCCTCTTGTCCTGTTGCCTGAGAGCAGAGGCTGACCCTCACTTCACCACAATCTCCTTTCAGGGAGCTGGTCTAGGAGAAGCCTGAGGACCTGGGCACTGGATTGTGCCTTCTCCTACCTTCAACAAGAAAATAATCTGAGCACGGTGTCCTTCCCTGAGCCTTCTTGGAAAGATGAGTTATGCCAGAAAAGACATAGGGCACAAATTAGTTTCCAGCCGTCTCTCGTGTAAAGATGTCTCTGAGGAAAGTTATTACCCTGTCCAAGAAAATCACCGGTGTCTGCTAAGCTCACTGTAGCTCGACACCTTCAAATAACATCACAAAGATGATAACAGTGAGCATTTGGCATATAAGGATTTTCTCGGGCCAGCATAACTGCTATTTGCAATTCATAGGCTTGGCAGAATGATCAGGGATTTTTCAGTGGCTTTCTCTCAATCCCCAAAATAGATCTCATTTTAAAACAGGTGGGCTTTTTTCTGACCTATTTTTAGCTTTGATATTATGGTTAGGAAGGGAAATCCTCAAAGATAAATCAGTGGTTGAGATATGATGCCTTGAGCCTGAGAGATATAGAAATATCTTGTACTTTCCTTCCCATCATTCTGGGAGAGTTGTTTCTTTCTGGTTATCTGCACAACACTGCAAAACAGCACAGATGTTTTGTGACAGTAACAGTGAGCTCGCATAGTCTCTGTCCCAGTC
Source organism: Tragopan temminckii (assembly GCA_028571105.1). NCBI lineage: Eukaryota > Metazoa > Chordata > Aves > Galliformes > Phasianidae > Tragopan > Tragopan temminckii. The sequence goes on along the minus strand of JAOWBP010004554.1, from coordinate 2,943,921 downwards.
ACCTTCCCATTCAGAAGCTGAGTATTTGTTTTCCCCTCCAGTGCTCTGCCTGTACAGCAGATTAATCCCAGCCATACAAGGCGGTGCATGACAGAACAATATAAAATAAACAATTTGCAACAGAACCTGAATCATGTTCCAGCAACAGCATGAGGAACATGGGAACAGCTTAAGCAAAGAAGGGGCCTTGTTCATCATTAAATCACTGTTTGCTAAACTACTAATACACTTGAACCAAAAAGAATGGAAGATCATAAGAAATTAAGAACCCAACACTGATGGCCAACTGTACATACAGGTATACTTACTTGCACAGTACTTGGACATGCAGTACAGAAAATCCAATACGTGGGCCAGGCAACACCATACTCTTACAGATGCTGAAAGAATGATCTTTTACACTGCAGTTAGGAGGCAAGTGTGAGCTATGTGAAGTGCTCCCTTTTTGCTTCCTAGCCCAAATACAAAGCCTATGGCCTGGAACTGCAGAGCTGTGTTTCTGTACTACTGATTTGGGAATCTCTTTCGGACTGCACAACATCAGAACGAAAGTGGTTTGTGTGATCACTACAAAAACAGAATGCCTTCAAAACAATCTATAAACAAAGAAAGATCAGGGAGACAAAAGTCACAAGAATTTCCAAATGTTAGTTGTATTTGTTTGTAGAAAAAAAGTCCTGGGAGCAAGACAAGAGATGCCTGCAAATTTCTTTTTTTTTCTTTTTTTTTTTAAAAAAAAAAAAAGCAGCCTTTGTTAGCTTCCACAAGGATAAAAAAAATTACAGGACAGTCGGACAGTCTGGTCTGTGTACTTCATAGTAAAGATGGGAAAAAAAGGAGTCCTTTACCACCCCTTGCCCTTGAAGGGCAGCATGCCTACAGAGGAGCATGCAGTGCAAAGAAGTAGTTTGTTGGTGGGACTTTTCAAGACAACATGGGCCAAATTGATCAAGATGCAGAACTGACTTAAAATACTTATCACCTATATGTAACAATCAGAAAAATCAATACAGTGGAATGGTGATACAGGAGGAATAATGACAAAGGGACTAGTGTGATGAAAAGGTGTTACAAAGGAAAAATGCTCACCCATCTCTGAAGAGTAGGGCTCACAGGGAAAACTCCTCAAGGGAAGAATCTCCAACCAGACATCCTTCTACAGTGGCAGTCAGCCCTTAAATGGGGTCTAAGAGAGATGGATCCCTTCCAGTCACACAGCTGAACTGCCTTCACCTGTGCTCCCAGGGCTGACTGGGTCCTTTCCAGGTGCTCAATCAGTGTTTCAGGCCATGGCTCAACAGTTACCATACATACAAACGTGCATATGTGTGTGTATGTATTTAGGTTTATTTCCATGGAAGCTATAACAGATAGAAAGAGTACAATAACACTATTTCATACAGCAAATTCTCAGGTACAAAATGCTATTTTTCAGCACACTCACTGCTATTAGCTATGCATTTTTTGCAAGCGATGAACAAGAGTTGCATGCTGCACTCATAAAACTCTGCACTGGTGAAGGTGCCCCACTATTTCACAACTGCTATGGTAGCATCGCTGCTAGGAAAATGTTGCCCACACAGCCCATCTTTCATCAGCCTGAACAGATGGAAGTCAGAAGGCACTAAATCCATATTATACGGTGGGTGAGGTGGGACTGTCTGGCCAAGATTGGCAAGGTGCTCCACAGTCTTCAGACTGGTATGGGGCCTGGCATTATTGTGTTGCAAGAGAAATTGTGTTGTTGTCTTCTCTGACCTGACTGGAAGTTTGAACCATCAGCTCAGCATTGTGCTGTAGCGGCCAGAGTTAATGGCTTGTCTGGGTTCCAGGATATCCACAAGGATCACCCCTTTCTTATCCCAAAAGAAAATGCATATCACTTTACCCGCTGAGGGCTGTGTCTTGAATGTTTTCTTCAGTGGGGAATTCACATGTTGCCATGCACTACTGTTTTGACTCCATTTTAACGAAGCAACATGACATGATGAAGTGATATTTGTGAATTGATCACACCTACAGCCAAATGGGGATCTTGGTGAGTGGACAAATATGCCATGAGGATGAATTTTCCTTGTGCTTCATTCAGCACTGTAGGGTGTGCCAGAATAGCGTTGCAATTTCTCCCCCTGTGAAAGCTCTCCTGGTGTCGTTTCTGGCATTTAGAAGGCTAGAAGGGTTGTCCTGTCAGAGTATTATAAAGCAAAGGTATTCAGTGACCCCAGCAGTTCTGAGTGAAGGACCAAACTAATGCCACCTTGTCTACACAGCATCCTGTAGCCATCTTAAACCCACCAGCTCTTCCAACACCATAATGAAGACCACGTTGCAGCAGGACAATCTCTTCCAAACAAGGCATAACAAGCAAGACAAAGCAGATCTTCATATAAGCAAACAAAATAAAAGAGGCTGAGGAAACTTAATGCACACTGAGACCAGAGCTGAGCATGTTCATGGTAGAAATGCACTTATATAATTGTGACAGTAGAGCCACTTTAGGAGATTTTTTGGCCTCAATTTTCTTGAACTTTATTTTTCAGTTTTTCTTTTCTCCAGTGTTGGAAAAATCTGCATCAGAAGCTAGTTTGGGACAAACACTAGCTGTTGCCACTCTGATGAAACATTTATTGGGACCAAGTGTTACTGAATTAAAAGACTGCTTCTCAGCAGCTCTATTTCAAAAGTAATACCTCTGCTACCTCACAAGCGAAACTGACAAAGCCACTTTGTTTTCTTCAAACATGAAGGGATATTTTGAAGTAAAACCCACTAAAATAAACTTGGTTATATTTCATTAAAATGGGCAAGGGCAAGAATTTTCATGTTATAGCCATTTCTCTCCGAAGAGCATCAAAGTACTTTGCAAACCAAATTCTCCAGCTGAAAGCACTTCCTGATCTGGGCAGTCCTGTCAGACTCTTGAAAATTTCTGCCTCTCCTTTCATGAGTAAGGTTGGCTTCATCAAGACCTCATGACCAAACCCTAAGAGACGCTGAATGCATCCTGGCCCTGCCCCATGTCTCTGCTAGATCTCATTAAGCCTTTCAATAGTGCCAAGACAAAGGGAATGCCCCATTACAGAGATGGATAAACTGAGTCACCAAGCTTCTAGAGTGACTTGCCCAGGTGCTTGACGCATTGGTGAAATCTCACGTGCCTCGTCCCACCAATCAGTCTCCTTGTGGCAAGCGGGTCAGAGAAGGATGCAGTGCTGGATAAATGATGGAGTGCACAAGAATTGTGCCTGAGCTGTAGAATAGATTTACTTAAAATGAACTCATTGAGATGTTGGCAGGAGGGTTAATCTGCCAGACTGAGCTGTGGGGGCTAGCTGAAATGCCAGGTGGGTGCAGCACTGCCTGCTCTCATCTGCTAACCACCGAGTGCTCCACTGCCTGCTGCAAATTGCTTTACAGCCCAGGAAGCGTTACCACATCAGATGCAGCCTGATAG
>JAOWBP010004554.1:2919396-2940284 GCA_028571105.1 Tragopan temminckii | reverse complement strand
GAAATCACCGAGGTTCTCAACTGCAGCAGCTTCACCCCAAGTTTGCCTCCATCACATCGCTCATTGGCACGGCATGGCTTTGTCTCACGAGGACAGAGCAGATTGCTGCCCAGCAGTAGAAGTTTTTGAGGTATGTTTTAGCTTCTGTGGTGCTTTTGCTTTTTGTTTCTTTTGGCAGTGTTGTGAAAAGTTAGTGGCTCAGAATGTCACAACATGAAGAAGTGAGAGTGTGCAGGCTTCACAGCATGATCCAACCACCAGTCAGACCTCTTCTCAGTCCTCATCTTGGCTGTGCCACAGGTCATTAGAGGTCAGAAGCCATTAGAAGATGTCTCCTCAGTGGGCTGACAGGAAGCAAGTTATGGCTTCAGTCCATGTCCTGAAAAAGTGCCTTCCAAGTGAGCAGCCTCAGTTGCCACCTTGCTTACAAAACCCAAGGGCAAAACTGAGTGAGAGCCCCCTAAGAGCTGAAGTGCTAAGACTGAAGGTTTGGACCTGATTGACTGTCACAGAATTTAGTGGCATCTCTCTGAAAAGGAGCAATTTAAAACTGAAAGGTCCTCGCCATTAATTGCCTTTGATTCCAAGCTGCAGCTTTCTGCAGGCTGAAACATCCCCACTTTCCTTTCCCTGCCATGATTTCCTCCAAGCCCATGTCATCAATCTCTTCATATTTACTTCGTTGTGCATTTTAAAATTTCCTACTCGCTTTCTGTAAGAGCACCTAAATCACAAACGTTTTTAATTCTAGTATTTCCATGACTGTTTTTTTTTAAATATTATAATAGTTCTCTTTTTTTCCTTTCTTCCCCATTTGCCTCTTCTGTTGCCTATTGCTGCTCCAGCTGTTCCACTTTAAGAGACATTTGGGGACACCACTGCCTAAAGTGCTTAGTTCTGCTTCAGCCTCTGCTTTCCTACCCTCTTCTCTACTGCAGTGAATCTATGTACGTGGCCCTTAACACTTACTGTCAGATTTGAGCCCTTTCACTGCCCATTACTTGGAAACCATCTATAGTGGAAATGCTGAGTCATGGTCTGAAGCAGTAATTGAGCACCTGGTGGAAGGCAGGGCCAACTCAGGGGAGCTCAGGTGTATGCAAGGCACCTGAGTGACCAGAAGGTGTGGAGCCAGGATCCACCCCTTCCCAGATCTCATTTAAGGGCTGACAGTGGAAGTAAGAGTAACTTGCTGGAGATCCCTGTATACCTGAGGCCTTCTGAAGGTAAACAGCTTTTTTTCCTTTATTTCTTTGTCTGCAGTTGTTGCATTTGAGCAAACCCTTGCTTGCTGTAGCTTAGGACCTTGCTGCTCTGCTGTCATTGCTGTGATTTGTATTGTCTTACACCCTCTGCCCTGTCCTGTTTATTTTGGGGTTCAGGCAACTGCAAATTTACCTGAAATGTAGAAGCATCTTACAGCCTCACCTTCTGTATTTATCCAGCAAAAAATGGCTGAAAGGATTGGAAACAAGGCAAGCTGAATCTCTTTTCTTTTAGCGGAAGTTGTATCATTGTAGCTCTTCTTTTAAGCTAGGATGAACAAGTAAGGGCTTTTCCTAGAGATTCACATTAAAACTGCTCTTCAGCAGTCCTGTCAGCCATAGGGTTTCATCACATCTTCCCTGCACATATGCTTTTAGTGGAAATACGTTACTCAATTAACACCTTCCAATGTGCTTTTGGGGTGTAAACAATGTTAATGAAGCTTGGGATACTGAAAGTAGGTTCCTGTTGTGAAGCAAGGCCTTTTAGAGTGAGAACACAAGCCAGAGAGAGTATTTTATGATTATCCTTGTTCCAAGTGGGAATTGGGCATGAATGAAGAGTGCTTCCATCCATGCTGAATGCTGTGTGAAAGCAGGATGTGACAGGAGCTGCCTCCCAGGCCACATGGCTTGTCCAAAATAGCAGTGCTGTATTTAGAGGACAGTGCTGTGCTCAGTGAGCTCCTAACAGGGATGTGGAAAAGAGGAACCGGGCTGTGTGTGTGCTTCTCCCAGTCCTCGTGTACCAACTGGATCCCCCCTGAGGGGAACTGCTGCACCTGTGAAAGGCCAGGAAGCTCTCCTCTGAGCCAGGAGGGAGCAGTAAGGAATGGGCTGCTTGGGGCATGGCTACACTGCAAGCTAACCATGGTTTTAAGCATGTTGTCTGCTCTGTCATATAGCGTGGGAAATATCTCTCACTGCTTTAGGTATCTCTGTGTCTGAGCAACCTAAGTAAGCCTCTGTGTAGATGTGACACCTGAGCTAGGAGGCTGGTGGGATTTTGATGATAGTGGGCAAAGGAGAGTACTGTTGAAGAATAACTCTTTTGACCTCCCTTAGAAATAAAAACTTCGGTAACCCCAGAAATGTCTATCTTTCTCCCTCCCACTGTGCCCAGGGAGATTATTTTATCAGCAGATTCTAAAGCCTAATGGGGTGTATTGCACCCCAACTACACTTAGAAGGACACTAGCTTGGATGCAGAAAGATATCCCTCAGGGTGTAGGTATAAGATTATTAGGTGAAAAGCCATCTGGATGTACCCAGTGTGGCAGTTCACTTGTCTTTAGGAGAGAACACCTACTCCTAGTGATGTTATGCTGAGCACTCCTCTGTGTGATTCATGTGTGAATAATGGAATGATGGGATCAGCTGTGAGCCTGTGTTTTTCTAACAGCTGGGACACATCCGTGAGCCACCCAGTGACACACAGCTTCACATGGGTTAACGTGTAAGTGAGATCTGGCTTTGTGTTGATATGGTTTTATGTTGAGGTGAAGTGTGATCTTAGCCTCACAGTACAGTGCCTGAAGAACAGCAGGTAGAATGCATGGAACCAGGAAAGTAATTGTAATCAACCACTGATCCTTAACCTGTGTTCAGGCTCCACAGCAACTCCCCCAAACCTCAATATTCCATTATTTATGATTATGTTTTTTAATGGTCTTCTACTCTTCCTTCCCCTGGGTGCAATTTGTGTGGCCAAAAATAATGTGAGATCTGGTCTTTCCACCATGTTTTGACTCCCGGGGAATTGGAGAACCGTGAGAAGGTCTGCTGTGATGTTATTTCAGCCCCACAAAAGGCTCCTCAAGTGATTTAAAGAGCAAATAAAAAGTAAACACAAATACCTGGAATGAAAATATAAACCCCCAGAGCCACACTCACCGCAGTCTGTCACAGCAGGAAGGACGCACAACCACCCCTTCCTGGTGGTATCCCATGTCTCTGAATATGTTGCTGGGTCATTTGTCCGCATTTAACACAGTTCTCAAGGGGAAGTTGGAGGAGTTGCGTTGTTCCCTTTAACTAGTTGTTAACTAGCTGTTGAGACCAGAGCTCCCCAAGGCTTGCCTGGAGGATGGCATGAAGTTCAGTGGTGCTTTGTGTGCTGCACTGAGTGAATGGTCCTCGTCCTCTAACCGCGGGGCTCGTGGCTGTGACAAGCTACACCTAAACTTAACACAACCCATCAGATGCCAACACAATTGCTTTCCACTGTTTATTCCATCTCATCATTTCCCATCCCAGAACACCTCTGCCACTCCTAGGTGTATGGCTCTGCAGGAAGGGTTATTTGACACAGATTTTGCATCCTCACCTCAGGGAAGAGGCAGCAAATAAGTTGCTTGGATCTGCTCCTCCTTGCACAGAAGTGCATTGGGTACTGTGGGAACCCATCCCCTGCTGGTCAGGGTGCAGACCACACATCTTTCCTCCCTCTCTGTGGGAGGCAGTAGGTATTATTTTGGGGGGCTGTGTAAACCACCACAAATTAAATGTAGACTCTTAATCATCTACAAGCCTTGCTATGCCCTGTTCATTCATGCCTGTATTGTGTGCTTTATTTTCTTAAATGAATTAGTCTGTCTTTAGTTTTTTTTTCCTCTTGCATGGAAATATGTGAATCGTGTGCAGCAAAGACCTGAGAATCCATCAACACAAGAACTCCTGATTTTAAAGCAGAAAATATCCACGTATTACAGAACAGAGAGCTTGTACTCTCTAGTCCTTCAAAATATAAATGTCCAGTTTAGGATAACATTGAAAATGTGGCCCAGATTCTGACCTCAGTTTTACCCCTGCAATGTCAATGTTTCAGTACAAACTGAGGGTTATTTACAGTGGTGCCCTGGGAGAGATGGGATCCACTGGGATGTTCTGGCTGCCAGTGATGTAAGATGACTGGGTCGGGAAGAGCACACTGAGACCACTGGGCTGTAGGTCATAATACCCAAGACATTAATGTCTTTTTGATTGTACCCACTTCCCCTTAGGACAGGACAAACCCTTTAACCTCCTTAATCCTTTAACGTCTCTCTGTCCAGCTCGAGTCTATTCAGCTAGCTGGGGGTCTGAGCTTGGCTGTAGCAGGAGTCTGGTGACTTTATTATCCATATTGACCTAGGTCAGCTCTAAGACTAAAAGATTGATCAGGCAGAAGTGAATCTGGAAAACAACTTCTCCTTTTGGGGGAAAAAGACCCTTCAGAGACAGATTGCAAAATGAAATCTCAAATTTTCTGAGTTTCAGACTAATTTAGGCCTGGGCTCTTATCTGAAGCACATCTGGAACTGTTACTGCTCCAAACGTGTGGTATGTGCCCTGGAAAAGAGTCTTTTAAGGTAAAATAATAATAATCAACACAAAAAGCTCAGAACCAACCTTCTGGCTTTTCCACAGAAGGAAGGCAGGGCTGTTGCTAAACTCAGTACCGACAACCTTGGGAGCCCAAGATGAATTTACATAATAATAACAAATGTAGAATGAACAAATGAAGTTGGGGGTGGAAGGATATGCTGTTTTCTGCTTGCCGTATCCCCCTTCCTCTGCCCCATCCTCTTTTCCCTTGCCCACCCACGTGTCATTGACTGCAAGAAACCATGAAAGGAGAAGCCTGGCAGACATTGGCATGCTGGACCTGGGCAGATGCCAGTCGTGGTGCTCCAGATCGTTTTGCAAATGATATTTTCTGCATGTAAAAAATATACATATATCATTCCAACTGGAACATAAAGCGAACCACTGAAACCAAGATAAACAATGACAGTGGCTTGCATACGTGCTGTGTGTTCTCCAGATCTCGTGTCCAGTTCCTGTGTCAGGCTAACTCCTCTAATGAGGTTCTTGTGCAACTTTATTTTAGTTACAGGGGGCCTGCGTCCTTCTGCTTTTAGTCATTAGGAAGTTTTCAGCTGTTTACGAAGAGCAGTGTTTGGTCCTCAATTTGTCAGGCACAAGTTACAGCACTCAGCTTTCAGTGCCACAGCCAGGGAGATTTCTTGATGCAGTTAAAAATCAATTAGATTTCTCTTTGCCGTTAGATATGGAAATATGCAGTTTTATTACTTTTCTCTATTTATTCTAAGTAAAGGTATTTCTTTACTTAGACCACAGTATGCTCTGCTCATTACATGGCAACCAGGGCTGCCTGAGCACATCCTGATGCCACACTGGTATCAGTGCTGCTTTTTGCTCTTCTGAGCCCTCCAAGGTCTTTGAGCAAGGTCTGTGCAGGCATTTGGCCATGTCTGACAAGAAAGCTCTTCATTAAAAAAGACAGTATTTTCCTGTGTTCTAACTTGAGCTGGAAAATGGAGCATAGGCTCCAACAACTTGCAGACTAAACATCAAAACCTATTATTCCTTCTTTTAAGATTCACATCAGCTATGGAGAATGGAAAACGTGTGAATCAGGTCATTTCCAAGTTATGTGATTCACTCCGATAGGATGTTGCACTTCTTTGTCTCTCTTGGAGGCATCACGTGGGACAAAACCACAACAGGCTGCTGACTTGCTACGGGATGGGGGTGGCTGAAAGGAGAGAACAAAAGTGCCCCTTCTTTTAGCAAATAATTGTCGTGCTTATCTCCTTCCAGGTGTCTCTAAGGCCTGTAGACATTTGACAGTATTCCCATGAATGAGAACTTTTGCCCACAACTCTGTCCCAGAATCTCTGCCTTGCAAATAATAGAGCTGCAGGCTTGTGGTCGAATGACCTCAGCATCATTGCGAAAGCTGTTCACTTGCATTATTCTCACAACACGTGATTCCATAAGAAACACCACGCTATGTCTAGCTACTCTTCATTAACTCTTTCCTGGGAGGCAAAGCACTGAAAGAAACGCGAATATTTCATCCTCTGACTGTAGATCATTCCAGGCTTTTGCCCATATCTCACGCCCTCCAGAGTGGGGTTTCTCTGCCCCAGCTGAGCTACAGGCTCAGAGAGAAGAGCACAGCTGTGCCTTTGGTCAGAGTTGTGCAAGGAAACTGTGCTGCTTTTTCAGTTGCATTAAAGTAATTGTTCTCCCACTCCTCCAGGATGGTGCTGTGCACAAGTAGAACCCAGCACCAACTTCATGGCACGTGCTTGCCACTCTGCCTCCCCTAACAGTACATGATCTTCTGAGTACTGTGCAACATTGGGGTGAAATGCGTAGAAAAGAAAGATCTTTTCATCTTTAAACTTCTCTGTTAGCTCATGTGTGCTTCCAGCCCAGAGGCTGAGACAGAAGAGAAGTGGTCATCTCTTTCCTGAGCTCTCTCTGCTGCTGGGAGGAAGCAGCCCAGCTCGAGTTTGTCACCACTGCAGCTCTGGGCACCAGAGTGAATAGCTTGTAAAATTGCGTTCCTGCATGTTTGTAAAACACTTAGCACAGCAAAGGTCTGACTGTATTACTAGAGAGCTGATATAAATATTGCTAGTAACGAGAGCAAGAGATTTCTCCAGGAGCTGTGTGAGAATGGCAAAGCTGACCATTGCCATTTCAAAGCATGTGGAGAATGGGATGAGAAATTCTTTGTGAGCTCCGTGCTGCACTGAGGAAAGCTTTCTTGAAATCTAAACGAGGATGATGGAAACAATCCTTTAAGTGCTTGTTCCAGGTTTGATGCAAAACTGCCTTCTGATGAAGAGATTCCCACTGGGGTCACCACCGCAGCGATTGTGACCACAGGACAGGGCAGGCACCCCTCTGTCATCTGCCTGGGGGAACGGCACGATGAAGCTCCCTGCTGCCATGCAGGGGAGTCTGCACTGCAATAGAGATGTATTCCAAGGGATGGCAGCTCCTGACTGGGGACTCCCAGCAGCAAGAAAGCAGAGCCACTAAGGAATGGGCATGCACAGCAATCAACATCCGTGCGTGGCTCTGAGTGTCCATGCCAAATTGGAGGTCATTGTATTTCACAGAGTCCTCATCTGTACATTGTACAGCTCATTGCTCACCTTCTGGATGAGGTCCAGGTGTTGCAGAGGACCAGGCTGTGCCCTGCCGGGAGGTGGGTGCTGAGCAGGAGTGACCCTGGGGAGCAGAGGAGCTCTGTGAGCTGCAGGTGCAGCCGTGCTCTGCTCCCAGACTGGGCACTTGCTGGCTGCCAAACTGCGTGCGGTGATTATGCAGTGTGGACATCTCATCAGCTGCTGAGATGGGGCTGCCTGACTCATTTCCACTTGGAATCTCGATGACAATTTGGTTTGAATTAGACGCGGGCTAAAGCCAAAACCCTGGATCTGAACTTCCTCAGATTTTGGGAAGACTCCAGTCTGAATCTGAGCTTAGCACATGGCTCTTGCTTACACAATGATTGGAGCCAAACTCTGGATCAGGGCATTCCCAGAATGTGGGGAAGCTCAGAGCTCGTCTTTGATGCTGAGATCATCTCAAGCACAGGTTTCTGGAGATGAAATACTACCCATATGCTAGCCTGCTCTTTCTTTTCTTGTAAAACTGACATTTAACAAGTGTGTTCTTAGCTCTGCAATTGCACCTTCTCTGTTCTGGCAAGTAAAAAAGATGTGTATGAGTCTGTATACATTTCAATTGGAAAAGCAGCCTCTTAGGAACTTCCGTATCGCATGCACAAGAAGCTTTTTGGCTTTTGAGCACAACTGTTGTGTCATTCCAGAAGCTCTGGACACACATCCCTTGCTGCAGGCGCTGGTGCCTTTCAGCACAGGAGTCATGGCTGCAGCACCAAGGTTACCCCTGCATGGCTTTTTTCAAGAAAAGGAAGGACTGAAGAGTAATAAAATTCTGTTTGCAAGCTGCTCCAGTGACACAGTGCTAATAAACTATCCCCAAAAGGTGAGATTTTGCAATGTGCTACTGCAGTGTGCCTGCAGGGATCTACTTCTGAAGCCCCCTGCTTCTCAAGCATGGGCAGGCAAGCTGGAGAAATCTCAGAGAAGCATCCCTGTCTGGGAAAAGCTGATCTGCCTGCTGCTGTGCTGAGAAAACCCAGCTCCAACAGAAGGCTTTGTCAACACAGCGCCGTATCATTCGCTCGAGGTGTACACACTTCACTTGACACCTCTGCCTTGTCCTACAGATGTTCCACTGCATTTGGGATGGAGCCTCTAACAGTACAGCTCTTTGAACACATGTGCATTTTCCACTCAACAAACCGCAAGAATATGGCAGCAGGGTTACAACGTCTGACTCCTAGGGCGAGAATGAGAGAAGCTGAAGAGGTGTTTCTTTGGGAAATCTCTGTATTTTCTCCTGTAGTTTCTCTCTTTCCCATTTTATTCACCGACTGTGCTACGCTCAGACCGTGGGGAAGGTAAAGCCTGATTGATATTGCAAGTGACAACTGTGGCCTCAAAACCAATTCCTCAGTTCATCTTCAGGAGGCGTTAAACCCACAGTGTTTTGCCCGTTCCACAGGAGTAGAGTCCTTCTGACTTTTATTCACAAAAATCCACTTTATTCCAATTCCTGCTAATCTGCTGTTACTTGTGAATAAATTAGAGCCTGCCCCGATAAAGAGGCTTAAAGAGGAATTATCAGATGTACTCAGAAGAAAAGGAGTTTACAACAGACTTTCTGCTTTTGCCATTGTAGGATATGAGAAGAGGTGATGAGCTCTCGACAAGAGTTTCAAAAAACTGAATGCCCTTTTTGCTACCAGTAAGGTACTGAAGCTGGGCAGATTGGGAAGAATGCATTAATAAAATAGTAAGCCCTATAATAGATATCTTGTGAAATATGTAGCCACTTCTACCATTCTTCTCTCATGGCCATTGGCGTCTAATCCAGGCACCTTGAATTATTTGCCTCCCAGTTTACGCCAGTTGGGGTAAGATGTGTTGCCTATCCTTTTTATCCTATCAACATCTGGTTTTTGAAGAGCAGATGTGCACAAACTGATCTGATTAATGTGTTTGATTCTGCAATTGACTGCAGGAGAAATCAGCAAAGCACTGACATCAAATCAGTGTCAAATTGATTTGGCTTCTAGCCCTTTAGTGTCCAACTTGAATTGTTTTGCTTTTTGGAACTTCCTTAGATACAAGAGGGCCAGAGTACAACTCTCCGTGCTGGGAACGTTTCAGATTATTCAATGTGGAGTTACCACTATTGAAATGCATCCTTTTGAGGCTCTAAATTCAGATAACTTCCAAAGAAAAAAAATAATGCACTATCTTTAAAAAGCCTGGAGAGCATCTCATCTATTGAGAAGGGAGAACGAATTCTTTCTCATAGTTACTCATGCTTCGTAGATATTAATTGAAGTTATCAAAGCAAAATATAGGTTGATGCCAAGGAGGTATGGCTTTGTTAAAGAGAAGAGGTACACAGCTGGGCATTGAGTTTCACACTGCTGTGCTTAGGGTGGTGGTGGAGTCACCATCCCTGGAGGTGTTAAAGAAAAGATGAGATGTGGCACTGAGGAACGTGGTGAGCGGGCATGGTGGGGATGGTTCCGTGCTTAGACTTGGTGATCTTAGTGGTGATATTTTTATAAGAAGGTATGATTAGAGTGAGAATGGCTTTTTCATTTTCCTTAATCGTTCTGCCACAGATACCCTTCATCTCCTGTAAGTTCAGGCCCTACCAGCAAATTTCAAACCCACACTTAAACATGCATTTCCCCCAAATCTGAGGGTATTTTGAGCAGGAATCCATCACTCTGTTTCTTTTCGTCTTCATTTTTTTTTTTCTTCAACTGAAACCTAATAAATGTACTCTATAAAGACTGAGTTCAGACATCTGGAGGCAGATTAAAATCCTCCAAGCTACTGTTCCACAGTCTTAGGGATCATTAGTACTGCAAAACATCTATACAGAATATTTATCTTATGCATGTAATAAAATGAAAGCTATTGCACCAGATTCAGAACATCCACTGATGAAAAGAAATACCTCACATCACCATTAAGTTAGAGCTTTTCTAGCCAAAATCTCTTCCCTAGCCAAAGCACAGCAACTTGTATTTACAAAAATCTTAATGCCAAACGTAGGGCAGAAATTTATTATTTTCATTGTGAGACTTCAGCACTGGTTAGTTTAATGTTTCTTTCCCCCTTTTTCTTTTAATTTCCCTCCCCCTCTCCTTGGGATGGTTTATCGCTTGTAAATTATTTGTCACATCGTTGTAATTCTATCCAGATCCTTAACTTTCTAATCATGCATCTTTTATGGGGTCTCTTTTAAAGAAGCACTATAATTACTTGCCAAGGGTCCCTGTAAATTTTATCAGGCTGTAAAATATTATACTTTAATTATTTGGGGAAAAAAATGAAAGCGTTCCCTCCGAAAAGCTACATGATCAATATTGCAAGGAGCAAGGCACCTTCTGCACTTCTGCATTTGTTCCTGGTCTACACCTGAACAGACTTCACAATTTGTTCATTCAGTGTCATGGGAAGTTATTAATGGGGAAACTGGCCTTTGGTTAATTGGGATAAAACGTTCAGTGCATGTTTTAGCTGTTGGGAAATAACACTAGGAGGATGGCAAAGGATGTACTGCCACTGTTTCTGCAGGAGGCCCAGGAGCTCAGCCATCCTCTGCTTGCTGGTGAGCTGTGTGTGCTTAGCAGGAGTGCAGAATGAACGGCAGACACAGGAGTTTAGTATTTCTCACAGGTAATGGGTCTTTTTCAGAGGGAGAATTCTCTGTTTCTGTGTGTATTTTGAAGCTATCATCTTTTTTTTTTTTTCTTTCTTTTTTCTTTTTTAAATTATTTCTTGTAAATGTAGAAATATTAGTAATTTTTCTACGTGTAGTTTTTCCAATATCAGTAAGCATTTGAGACTCTTCTCTGTCAGCCTCTGCTATGGTGACTATCATCATGCTTTGCAGAACAGTCCTGTGCATTTCCATGGTGCTGTTTTCTAGTCAGCTACTTGGGAGAGACCTGCAGAGACTTCAGGAACAAGGTTTACCACAAGTTATTGCAAAAAGGGGCTTGCAGTTAGCTCAAACCCATTTGTGTATCAGCCGTAGGATTATGCATCATACTCTGCATCAGCACTTCAATTAAACGCACATGGCAGATAAGCTCTGGCAAGTTTCTGGTAAGTGTTTCTTTTAGGTTGCATAACTGAACTCTGCGGAAGCGAAATGCTTTAGTCATGGAGCACAGTAAGCTGAAAGCATCAGAGTTACAGACCTCAGCTCCTTGTCTCAGGGAACACTGTGAGATGTGCTTAAGGAGGAGACTCTATAACTCCTGGTATCCTAAGAGAAATCCCCAGAGGGTCCTATGAAATCTTCTCATCTGGGTGTCTAGTGGCTTCCCAGGTATCATTCTGGCAATGTCTGCTGTTTTTTTCCCCTGACAGCACCAGAAAAGCCTCACCAGTAGCTGGGTAGCTCAGGTGAAGGACCTGGGAGATCCATGCACAGTGCTCTGTCATTTCCTATGTGTTCTGTAAATACCAACGCAAAGCACTCCTATGGAATGGTCATTCTACCACTATTCAGTGTAGCTGATAAACAGCTCTTGTTCTCCACAGTGCCAGCTTTCACAGCAGGCTTTGGCTTCTCAGTGGTCAGCAACATTGGCACATATCAGGTTTTAACAGGGAAGCAGCACCATGCATCACCAAACACCTGCAGGTAATCTGTGCTCTGCACAGAGCTGTCGGAGCACAGAACAATGACTTCACAGCAACAACAGCTTAAAAACCCAATGCCCAATATCACACAGCAGCATTCATCACAGGGTGAGTGTATTCCGTTCATGATTCAGGCCAACTTGCCAGTGGTCTTCAGTGATTGTTAATAAAGGGGACAGGAATTCAGTGCGGCTGTTGACCATCAAGAAATATTCAAAGGCATCTCTTATAAACTATAAACAGATAAATACAAATTTGGCTCAAACTGCTGTATGTTGTTTCTATTTTTAATAGCTTAATACTGACAGAAGGCAGGGGTAAGAGTGGTAACCATATACAGATACAGTGATGGAGGGTTGGATTCTTCATTGCAGGGAGTCAGAGAACGTAACCTTTTTACCTTCTGGTAGATGGTCCACAGAGATCGGTGTTTGTTCTATATTAATCTGCATATTGATGCAGCCAAATAGAGAAACTCTGACAACAGGTAGCCCGAAAACATGAAATAGATCTGCTTGTGATTAAGTGGACGGGCTGCAGCTGTTTGAAAATCAGTATAAAGCTGAGTTCCACAGACTGATATCTGGTCAAATGGG
This sequence comes from Tragopan temminckii, assembly GCA_028571105.1. Classification (NCBI taxonomy): domain Eukaryota; kingdom Metazoa; phylum Chordata; class Aves; order Galliformes; family Phasianidae; genus Tragopan; species Tragopan temminckii. The sequence continues at coordinate 2,927,846 of JAOWBP010004554.1, read as the reverse complement.
TTCAAACCTGGAGATTAGAACAAAAAGCAAGCGAACAAGCTTAAAAAGAAGACAATTCACACAGTTATTCTGCATCCTTGAGGACAGGGAGCAATGCAAGGAAACAGTGGCTCTTTGTGGAGCCTGCAAAGTTGCCACAGCCTGCAGCCAGCCCTACCCCTGCTCCACTTGGCACAAGCCACTTCACCACCACTTCAGCATCGCTCTTTTATTCCCCATTCAAAACAGCTGCTTTGCTTTGACTCCTCCTGGCTGGGGACAGCACTTATGCCCCGTCCCGTGCTCACGCTCCCCTCCTCGCTGAGATTTCCTGCCTTTCTCTGAACAAGCCAGGACCCCCCCGTTGGTTGCCGTGCCCCACCTGCACGGTGTGGCTGGGAGCAGTGGGGCTGGTGGGATGCCAGGAGCAGAGGCTGCTGGGGCATGGCAGCAGGCGTGCTGCAGGGCAGGCAGTGGCTGGAAGCAAACAGGCTCCAGCCTGGGGGATACGTGGCATCCCATGAGCTGCCCGGCAGCGACTTGATGCTCCACCGAGCAGGAGGGGAGGGAGATGTTTCTTGCATGTAAACTTTGGGGACTTGTTCCTGTCTCTTGGCATGCAGATGGTACCTGGCACTGTAACGAGAGGAACAGGGAGAAGGAATGAAGTAATGGAGCAGAAGTAAAAGCTGTTTGTTGCTTTGTTTGGTGCATCTTTTTGCTAAGTGCAAGTGTCACTTGTACGTTTCAGTGAGTACTTTGCTTTAGTGGTGGTTAGCAAACTGGAGAGTTTGGTGATCAGTATCTACAAAAATGAGAATTGAGAGACAGAGATATAAAATATCTCCTGAAATGTTATTGCTGTAGGCACACAAAATGAAGTCTTAAAAGCTATAGAAAAGTAAATCCCTGGCGTAACCTTTTCCTTGTTTGTTTTCCATTCATGACTACAGAATGATCTTAGCTTTTGGTCTAAAATTCTCATACTCCACAGCATCTCCTTTGCTAAGATCGTTATAGTAATTCAAAAAGCCCAATAATTTACTTTGGAAAAGCAGCTTGTACTGGGTCAAATATCAGCATGCCAGCACCACACTATGACACAGTGCTTTTGAATTGCTGTTGAGATCACTGGGCCAGGAGCGCATGCACCAGCATGACACCCCCAGCACTCAGCCTGATATTTGCCATCAGGGATGCGTGGACTGCGTAGGATTACTGCCTGCAATCACAAGATGTTAATTGGTGACTATGGTGAACTGTACCAGGTGAAATGCAAAGCAAAACAGAAGTTGTTTCTCTAAGTAAATTAAAGCTAAAAGATGACCAAGCTTGAGGATTTCGAACCAATCACACTCATGTTCCCCTTGATCCCATATTTTTGCATATCCATCGTGAAGCCATCAATATCTCCTGAAGGTTGGAGTGAAGGTGTAGGTTCTCTGAGGATCAGATGGATGTTACCTTTGCACCTCTCAGCTCCTCTTTCCAATATTTTTCCTCACCAATGATTCTGATTCCATAAACAGGGACAACAGCAAACTCATGGCAGCTTGGGGAAAGAGAATTCATAGAAGTTTGGCCATCTCAGGTCTGTGCCCAGCTGTCTGGCCACTGGTTTCCTGTAAACTTGTGCTTCTAAGCATTGTATTTGTTCGATGTGCAGAGCTGCATACAGGTAAGCAAGCTCTTTCCTTAGATATCTTCCAATCTCCAGTGTTGAAGAAAACATCAGCAATGCTTTGCCAATAATTCCCACAGAGAGGCTGTCATGGGGATTGTTGCCAGCATAGGTGGGTGGAGAAGGTAATAGCCCACTTGATTTGCAGGTAGCCCATATTTAAAAGTCTTAGACCCAGCAGGAAATCTGAAAGTTGTTGGAAATACAAGAGTCTGGACAAAACATCTATGGTTGGAATTTAGATTTTATTTATTTATTTGTTGCCAAATCCTAAAATCAATGAAATGAGACAATGAATGTATCTGATTTTCATAAAGTCATGGAGTCCTTATGCTATTTTTAAATGAAAGCGTAGAGTTTGTGCCACGGAAAGGCTTCAATACCTGCCCTGCTCCCATGATGCCAGTGCAGCCATATTTAGATGAAGGAGACTGCTATCTGAAGACTTTGCTTTATAGAGGACAAGTGGCATGGTGGTCAAAGTCACATGGAGACTCATGGTGGCCTGCTCCTTCCTCCCCAGGCAAACCTGGCCTGGTGAATGAGATACCAGAGTTCAGGTGCCACACACCTCTGGCAGCAGGTACTGGTGGATGTGGGGTCACGTGAACCAGCTGGGAAATCTGATCCTGGGTGGCTCTGAGCTTTCAGACCCATTGGGATGGCTGGTTCCCTAAGGAGCTGCATCTTTCTCACGCAAACAGACCATCAGTGCTGGGTAGGAACAGAGCAGAGTGTGCTGTTGCCATAGCAGGGGCAGGGGAATCTATGGAAACCCCTGAAAGGGGGCTCTGTGTTGATTCAAAACATCATAGCCAAAGACAGTACCAGGGCACTTACAAGGCAGGCTGTGAAGCCAGGATAATTTCAATCCATTTAGCAAAGTGCTCCCAGTCCTCGCTTCAGAGCAAGTAAAAGGAAAGTATAGTAAATATTGAACAAACAGAGTCAATCTGTATCTACAGCACTTTACCCAAGAAAAAGCTAAAACCATCTGACTGTTGCCCACTCCTAGCTTATTATTTTCCTCTCGGGCAGAATGTCTTGTTTTTTATTATTTTTTGACTGCTGCTTTGTGATGGTTGGCTGCTCTTGTTCCTTTCCATGTGCAGACTCACTAATCCATAAGGCACAGGTGAAAATCATGGGACAGTCAATACTCTATGTATGCTGAATACATTATGAAAAAAACCTTGAAAGGGACCCCAATGGATTGCAATGATTGCAAATCCTTTGTTTTCCAGAGAAAATGTTCATTGCTCAGTTTCTGTTGAACTCAGGCATTTGGGAGATCATCTTTCCTGTCCTCTTTTCTGGGGAAATCCTCATTAGATATAAATAGCTGCAGCACTCAAATGATTTCCAGTAGTCTCAAGTGAAGACATTACACTGATGTAGGAACCAACCGGTTATGCAAGTTCTGTTGATGACTTCAAGCTTCCTGCTGCTGTGTGTGCTGGAGGCACCATTCACCCATCACAAGCTACAAAGACATTTGAGCTTACCAAAAATTTATTGTACTCCAAGACCAACAGGGGCCATTTGGATCACTGAATTTTTCCTTGTTAATCTTTTTAAACCCTGGGGCCAAATAGACTTGCCTGGTGAAAACAGGGCACTGAGGGTCATGGACGTGTGATGGAAAAATTGCCTAGCATCAGCTAACCCCAGCTAGGTAACTGAGTCCTTAGCATATTTTCAGAGCAAATCTTGAACTTGCCCTTCTGCTCGAGTGGGATGATGCTTAACAACTGCTCAGCCCCTGTGTCTGCTCTCGTATGCAGCACAGATCTTAGAGAACATAGAGGGCAGCCCTTTTTGTGGGCAGTATTTTTCCTCTGTTTCAGAGCCAGATACAAGCAGAGGCAGCAGCAGACCTGACTTGGTTCCACTGTGAAGCTGCAAATAGCCATAAGCTCCTCCTGAGGCAACTCACAGGAACTCAAACACCTACAGCCCAGTGGTGGAGCGTTAGGTGAGCATTAAGTCAGCTTTTTAAAGGTCTAATGGGGTTAATAAGCCCCGGAGCAGAGAGACTGAAGATGAGGGACAACATCCCTTCAAGAATGAAGGAAAGCCTCTGGGAGCTGCAGTTCAGGTTGGACAGAGGTTGTGCTCTGATGTTGTACCTAAGTTTACATCTAGAGAGTAAAATTCATGCCGTGCTTCTGTTTGAAGTGTGAATTGTGGGTGTCCAAAGCACCCCTTCTGGAAGAGCCACCTTCAGTGAAGGGAAGCAGGCAGCAAATATTGCCTGTGACAGGCTGTTTGACATGAATGCATTTGGTTGTACCACACTTAGCTCATAAAAGCAACTTTTGAGGATATGGTGACCTTTGCATAGCCCTACCTAAATTAGGTCAGGTCATCCACGGCTCTTACTACAATAGCTTTCATCTGCCTTGCCTTTACACAGCACTGACATGTGCAGAGAAGAGTTTTGAATGGGAATTGAGTAAAGCTGAAATACCCTGGTGAACCATTGTCTGGCCTAGAGCCTGAATGGAGGCAATGCTCTTGACTCCATTTGAAAGAAAATGGAGCTTCGACTCTTAGCTCACCTAAAGCTGAGATGGTCGTTAGTGGGAGGTGCTGCATGAGTGTCACAGAACCAGAGTGACTCATGATGTCCATCAGTCTGATCTGGACAAGCAGTGTCTTCAAACAAAGCTTGATGAAAGATATTTAACAATTATTAGGAAGTATAATGGACGCTGCCCTAAGGGTGGCTATACCGAGCTCCATGATCTATCAAGTCAAACACTATGCCGCTATTTAGATCAAGAAAGAGAAAATGTGAAACAAGCGCTTTTTGTTGCTGGATGCAAATAAAATCTTTTACATTTATTTCAGGTTTGCGTGTAAAACACGTTACAAGCTACCAAACATAATTTTTTTTTGTGTGAATGCTATTAGTTTTCTCTTGTAACCTAGAGGGTCTTCAGGGACATCTCACCTTTTCAAGAACATCAGGACCCCGAGTATCATCACTCTAGGAGATGATCTTTCTCTCTGTGGGGATAAACTTCTCCAGCTGGTCAAAAATGAAGATAATATCCTAGATTGAAGGGAAAGATCTCTCTCTTCCCACTCCATTTCTTCAGAGGAAAGGAAGAGCTGAAAATTGCACTTGGAAGACATTCAATTGAGCAGACGGTCAGCCATGCTCATGAACCATTTGGATCAGATTTTTAGAACTATGCCAGAATGTACCTTATGCAAAATTAGTAAAAAGAATAACACTGGAGCAGAGAGATAGCACAGCAATCTATAGAGACGCACCAAGTACAATCAGCAGTTAGGTGAAAGGCCACTATCATTTAGCAACTCACAAGTTCATAAATGGTAGATTTACAGAAATTTAATCCCTATCTACCCATCAGAGGATTTTACTGCAGACCAGAAGGAGCTAATTGGGAATAGGAGCAATGTATTTTAAAAAATAAAACACGCTTCAGAAAACTCCTTTGAATTTCTTAAAAAAAAAAAAAAAAAAAAAAAAAAAAGTAAAAGCACTAATTAAAAAAAGATGTTTCTTTAAAAATCAGCCACAGGTTTACAGTGTGGGAATTGGCTAACTCATTTGAGTCTGTTCTATGTGTCTGGCCACTGGTTGGCAAACACAGTCCTTTACTCTATAAAAACTCTTTCTGTAACACTTTGAAATACTTGCCCAATCATTTTTAGTTCACTCGGGAGTCGTTATAATACCATTAGGTAGGATTATATCATTTGGTTTAATGTCGATGGCATTTCCATATTGTGTCCGGTGGTTTTATGATGTGGACAAATATTCCATAGAGGAATAGGCTGAGGCCATCGCATTTAAATTCTTTTCCTGAGTCACAGTTGGCAGAAATCCCCATCTCAAGACATCCAGGCTGAAAAACCCTCCTTGGAAGCAAAGGGGAGACCATACACGATTCTATGCAGTTTGTAGGATTGCGCCAATGGTTCAGCTAGAGCGTGCTGAACACACCAAAGTGCATGAGTCAGACACCAAATGCAATGTCTACGTCTCCCTTCAATACAACTATAAAGATCACATTGAACTACAAAACTGAGATCTCCTGCTTTATAGTGGCCAACCAGAGTGGGGACACCTTCACCTCTTCACACTGGAAGAGCATCTCTGACAGACATCTAAACTATATGCAAAGCTGGTAACGAGCTGAAGCCCTCAGATGTCTGATCACATCCACTTTCAGAGCCAAAACATTAAATACTTTCAACAGTAATAAGGCTCTAGAGAAAAGAAATCATCAACATTGGGAACTAGAAGGATGTCAGACTTCGTGTCACTTGAGATTAAAATGCCTTTGTACTACGGCCCTCATCACTGTTTCAAGAAAATAAGTAAATAACCCCTATTCTTACAAGGGGAGCAAGCAAAGCTCCGTAGTATTGGATTGCATAATTGCAATGGATTACACACTTTCAACAGCAGTTTCGTTGCTGTCACTTATAATAGAAATTAAATATATGTGCCAGTGGCCAAGGTAACAGAAATTCAAGTTTCTCCATGTAGGAAAAAGTGTTTTGTTTTTAAAAAACGTACAGTTCACCTCAAGAAGAAAATGGTTTCTGTTGTCTAAAGCTGACCAGAATTATTTTAAAGAAAGTATATTGCAAAGCACAAAAAACAATGCAGAGAAAGAAAAGAGCATGAAAAATTATTAGGACTTGATATTAATAATCACTTAATGGTAACAATAATATGAATCAGGACTGTACAGCTAAAAAAATTAGCTATAAAATATGTGTGGTGAAAAATCCATTTTATTGTTCCTAGAGAAGGCTGCATGTTTATGAAGCATGTGTTCTTGCTCATAAAATAATATCCATTATTAGAATGTTGTCTTAAAAATAGTTAGGCATGGTCTACAGTTAATTTGCTTGTAAAAATGGCCTCAAGGCTCTGATTTCAATATGTGTGCCTGTGTCTTTCTGGGGCATCTCTGTTCCACACCTTTGGCCCTCACCTGGCTGTACAGGGTACCCAAGGCATCTGCTGCCTCCCTCTTTGTGATGATGGTAGAAGGTGAACCCCCACTATGAGTACCACAGAATCACAGAATCACAGTTGGAAAAGACCCATAAGATCACCAAGTCCAACCCAACCCATCCCACCATGCCCACTGACCACATCCCTCAGTGCCACATCTCCATGGTTCCTGAACACCTCCAGGGACAGTGACCCCACCACCTCCCTGGGCAGCCTGTGCCAATACCTCACCAAGTACTTTTCCCCCTTTTCTTATTGAAATAATTAAAGAATAAAGAGCAAGCTTCACAAGTCTTGAAAGAATGTGATGTTTTCAAGACTTCTTCCTTCTATCAAATTTGACTGAACGTAACCACCATTTCGAAAGCAGAGAGAAGAAAACATTGTAGTCAGTCATAAGTACTTGGTCTCTTGCAATCCTCATAATAAGATTTATTTCCCAAAAGGCATAAACTGATTTTCCAAAAGACACAGATCAGGCAGGAGGAAGGTGTTCAGTGATCGTACCTCTGTTGGAGGTGCAATGAACTTTGCAGGCAGCCCTCTTCCCATGCTAGCCCTGGGGTTACCCACACAGCCCAAGGAAGGGTTGAAGAGGGTTTCTCTCAGCTGGAACCTGGCCTGGGTGTGCTGCTCCAGGTGAAGAGTCTCAGTGAGACTGTAAGGAGACTCAAGCCTCTTTCTAGGCACCAGGAAACTTTTGGCCAGGGGAGAGCAAATGAGTCACATCTGCACAGTTTCTTGGCAAACAAGGGCCCGTAAAGCTCTTCTTTCTCTTAGTTAGGCGTTCCTCATAAGGAAGATGTATTTTCATGGGAATTTACAATTTTTTGCCCTTGAGAAAACTTCACCATTTCCCTTAATCAAAAGTGGTGTCATTTTTACCACTAAGCATCTCACTTCTTCCCATCTGGCCAAAAACACTCCGGTGAGACACGGGCTTGGAAGAACTTGCAAGCCTTGGAGGGCTCGATCCAGAGGACCACGCTGACTCAGTTCCTTTATGGCTGTAGGCAGTGGACTTGCCTATAAATGCAGATCCCTGTGTGGATGTAACTCCAGCATGTGCAGTTCCTGGCAGATGCAGAGCAGAAGCCAAGAGACAGAGCAACCCTAAACTGTGCTCTCTTCTTCTGGAACTGAGCAGTACAGACTCAGTGGTTCTTGAGCAGTGGTGTGAACAGGTCTGGCTTCAGCAGGCACAGAGCCTCTGATCTAAGTACTGGAAGTGATGGATTTACTGGGGAAAGATCTTATCTGATCATGTTTGCAGTGTGGAAGAGCCACACGAGCTGTCCCTGCAGCATTTCCCAGCACTGCTGTTTGGCTGGGAGAATGCTGGGGTTGCAATGAGAAAGGATGTTTCATTTTGGGCTTTGGTCCCCCCAGAGTTGAGTCTCCACATCTCAAACACACCTGTTGATGATGACACAGGCTGTGTGGCCTTGTAAAACCTCTATAGAGGCACAGTTCTTGAGTCTATTTGAGATGTATTTCATCTGTAGGGAAGCTACAGGGAGCTCTGAAGAAGAGCTAGCTGAAATTGACCATTAGAAATAGTTTTTCCATCATTAAAATGGAAGGAAATCTCAAGGAACAATGTCAGATTTTTAATTACTTCTGAAGAAATAAAATCCTGGTAATTGAAAGTATTCAATTTGCCAATAAAGGAAACATTTCTCTACTTTTTTAGCATGTGTAAAGGGAAAGTTTGCTGTCTGTCAGGCAGATATTTCAGGCAGTGTCCAGCAGGACAGCTTCTTCAGTTGCTGGGAAAAGAAATTG
>JAOWBP010004554.1:2880380-2919296 GCA_028571105.1 Tragopan temminckii | reverse complement strand
TGTTAATTGGGGTAGCAGCTCTACCCCAATTCTATTAGCTAAGTGTTGGATTCAGAGCACTTTTCCTCCTCTGGTTGTCCCATTCCTATGGAGCCCTTGGCTGAGCACTGTGCCTTATGCGGGTGCTGATGCTGTGCTCAGTGCTGCACTGCATCACATGCGCTCTGCAGGGTTGTGGGAGACTTGGGCTTCCCTCAGGCAAGGAAGTAAAATCAAATCAGAATAAAAGGCGAAGAGGATAAAAGAGCAAAAAATAATAAAATGCAATATCATAATAAAATAATAACACAAAATAAATCCAAAGTGCTTTGCTGGGCATTCTTCCTAGCTTCCAAACATTTTGGCCAGGTTGCTGCCATCAGGGCTGCCTGAAAGGACCACACTGCTCTCTGGGGAAGGCATGCTTGGAGCAGACATCCATTTGTCATTAGGTTGTGAGTGGTGCCCACGAGCAGCACGCCTGGCTATCCCCAGGTGTCACATCCTGTTGGATCGATGGACCGTGACCGCCTGATGCAGGAACAGCTGATTTTATCTTCTTAAAGGCAGCATTTGCTCTGTTGGTATTGTCACAATATACCAAATCCTCTTAAATAAACAAACAAACAAACAAATAAATAAAACCCCATACGAAGTGCACCAAGGCTCGTACTGTCACCGAAAGAAACTTCTGACAACTTGCAGATAATAGTTAAATCCATTCAGCTTTGGATACTTTTAAAACTGATCAGACCTCTTTCTTAAAGCCCTGAAGTGCTTTTTAACTCCCACCGAAGCCAATCAGGGCTCTTTGAAAGCAGAGAATGGCAGTGGTAGCCCCTAGAAGATGCCAGCCCTATTGGGGAGAGTGGGAGCAGAAAATAGGTTACCCCTCCCAGCACAAAAATGCAGATGTGAATTAGCTCCTCGCATGTAATGACATTTAAAAGCTACATTCAGTGAATCTTATTCAGAGCGAGGAACAACTCTGAAAGAAATCCATCAACATTAATTTGATGCAGACAAATAACTGTTACTCAATGTGAGCAAAACTGCAGAATCGGAAGATTCACGCATCCCGTCAGAGAGTTTTATAGGATGCCCCCACCCTCAAAACTCTTCAGACAAAAAATGGGTAAAGTACTCCTTTCATTCAATGTCTCATTAAAAAAAAAAAAAGATAAAAATATGCTGAAATTGGAAAGAAAAGCGCTCATCACTCATCTTGAAGTAACGAGGAGCTACAATAAAAATCTCTTTGCTCAGGTTCTGCATTTCTCCCCTGCTGGGAGAAAAAAGGGGAAGCAGAAGAAGCAGGGAGCACTGCAGGGCTGTGCGGGACGAGGCTTTGCACAGCTCTCAGCATGGGAGAAAGCAGGGGAAGCCCCGTGCTTCTTGCCCAGCAACACTGATCTCGTTTTGGCTGCTCTTCTTCCAAACAAACCTTTCATTTTCCCCACTGAAAAAACGGAACCGCTCCCATCAGCAGTGGCAGCAAGCAGGGCAGCACCGCCTGGTTCGGAGCAATGCACAGCGAGGGATCACCCATTGCAGCAGTGCTGCTCATCCCCAGTGATAGCTGTAAGGCAGAGGGAGGGGAAAATTCTGTGCTGGTGAGGTTTCTCTATGAAAACTGGAGGGAATACCCCGTGTAGGCAAGATTTCCCTGTTAAAACTGGAGGGAATACCCCGTGCTCTGTGTATCTCAAAGACTTTTTAAAAAATAACAAATATGTAAAGTAATGATATTTCAACCTTAATCGTTTTATAGGCTGCAATTAGTTCCTGTTAATCTGCCCAAACATCTCAGTGATGACAGCGCTTCCCTGTAGTCACATAATAAATCAGGGTCTGAGAAGCAAAGAAATCTGAGAAATTTTTACTCAGTCCGATTCGTATGCTGGGAGAAATAAATTATATCCATTCAGATTCACTTGGATATATTTAGGTTTGCATCTGAACTTGTCCTTAAAGTGCTTATGGCTGGGTACTGAGAGAGCAAACCCTTGGCACCTGCCGGTACCTGTGCTGCTGCTGCTTGCTTTATTTTATGAAAACACGAGTGCCCTTTTGCCATCCCTTGAAGAGGGCACGGAACTAATTTTTAGCTCATTACGAAGGTAATCTTCCCTTGCTTATTTGACTTGGGCTGTTTCCATAACATCTGCTTTCATGCAAAGGCGCTCCGTGCCGTATGTGTATAAGCAGAGCTCCGTGTGGTTATATTCACATGTTGTTCGCTTAATGAAATTCTGGCAGTTGTCCCATGTTTGAAACACATCTGAACCACAGAAAACTCCTCTGCGCTGTTGCTATCCAAGAACCCAGAGAGGAGGGAGGTGGCATCGCTCGTTGTTTCTTAAGGGAGCTGAGCTAAAAATATCGGGAAAAGAGAGCGCAGATGTGTTTCCAAAAGAACAACAGCACACGGGGCAGCTCTGGGTCATGTGCTGAAAGTTCTGAGGGTAGTGCAGCTCCTGCTGATGATGCGTCTTTGGGAGAGCTGTGGGTGCCATGCACAGCAATCTGCCTTTCGCTGTGCTCGTGTGCAGTCCTCCAAGTCAGCCTGAGCCCAAACCCTCCACTTGTGATTTCTCTTCTACGTATCTTTCAGTTTACAGGGTGAAAAAAAAACAAAACAACCAAATGGCAAAAGATTTCGTTTTAGTCACCATATGTATCAAAAACATTTCATAGAATCATTGGGGTTGGAAAAGACCTCTAAGATCATTAAGTCCAACTGTCTACCTACCACCAATATTGCCCACTAGACATGTCCAGCAATGCCACATCTCTACAGTTCTGAAATACTTCCAGGGACAGTGACTCTCCCACCTACTTGGGCGGTCTGTGCCAATGCGTCACCACTCTGATGGGGAACAGGAGCTGTCACAAGCTCACAATTAAAGCCCTGTAATAATTTTCTGGATAAGTCGGACGATGGGGCAGAGCCACTCTTCCCCTTGGGCAGTGCCAAGGCAGGAGATGGCTTTTCCAAAGCCAAGTGCATTCCTCACTGCAACACAAACCCTGCCGCATGCTCTTTGTCAATGTAGAGATATTTGTTCTAACTTTCACAGCAGAAAGAAACAACTATATTCTGAAGCTGACCCAAACCTGAATGTTTGCAGAGAAAACTGACCTGCTGGGGTGTCGGGAGCTGCAGGAGAGCAGCGTGCGGATTGTGATGAAGAGGCAGAAAGCTTCTCAGGGCTTACACTGCTTGCATCACCTCTCGTGGGGCCACCTCAGAACGTGATGCAATGGGTGCGTTGCTCCACAGTGCTGCATCACTACCAGGAACTGCAGCCATCAGTGGGCGTTCAGGTGGAGATGCCCTGAGTCACAGAAGGCATCAGCTGGAGGAGCAGATGGAGGACCTCGTGTTGTTAGGATTTAAAAAAAAAAATTGATACTTTCAGCCCAATCCAGCTAGCAGCCACATGTCTCCAGAAGGACTTCAATGCACAGAACTGTGAGAGCTGACCTCAGACCTCAGCAGCACTTTGGTTGGAGCCAAGCAGCCTGCAATAACCTGTGTGTAGGTGTGCTGAGGGAGAGCTGCTTGGGATGGCAAGGAAATGTTCACCCACTGCTGCAAAATGTTCTCAGAAGGCAAAATGAATCCCCATCCTTTAACCTTTGAATTGATTTGATTATTCAAAGTCCTTTCTTTCCTTGCTGAATTATCAGTATGATACAATACTGTTGTAAGAGTCTCAGTACCTTGTGAGATACTTAAATCTGAATAGCTGGGCAGCCAGAACTGCTCTGCCTTTACAACATGCAGTGAGACCTTGCAGTGCATGGCAAAGCCTGCTCAGAGCATGATTATTCCAACAGATCTCTTTTTTCATGGGGATTCGTTGGAGTGGATTCCACACAATGCTTTAAAAATGTTATGAGAGATTACTGTAATAAGGCAGAAGCCACTATGGCACTTAAGAGGAATTTAATCTTATTCTACTACCACATAAAACAGAAAGAAGTGCTGACATGTCAGCCCACCACTGGCCTATTGCACTAACCCTGCTTTTCCATGATGCAGCTGCATGTTCCACTTAAGCACAAGTGTATATTCCATAAAAGCCCTTCTCATCCTCTGCTCTCCCCAGTTCGTCCCTGCAATTGGTTGAGCAGTGCGTGCTGGCACAGGAGGCAGCAGTGCTTGGGCACACGTGGGGTTATTGCTGTGACTCATTGCTGGAGGGGCCATGCTGGCCTCAGTAATGTGCTGAATCTGTGCTGCTGCTCCTCTCAGCTTTCCTGCTCTCAGATGTGACTTCTCCACGCTGTGCATGAGGGCACTCAGGTTTCTCACTGCCTGCTCTGAGGTACCGCCAGCAGAAGGGTAATGTTGAGGAGGAACCCCAGACCTGAAGGCTTGGTGACTAAGAGGTGCTCCTGGAACACCTGTGCATGCTTACACACAAGCTCACTGGGAGGCTTTGCAGAGGAGGAAGGTCATCCGTAGGAGAGGCTCAGGATGCTCAGAGGCTCAGATGTCCCCCAAGCCTCACTCTTCTCACTGCTCTCCCACTCCCCATTGCACAAGCCATTCTTCCACCTTCCCAAGGCGTCCCCCAGCCTTCCCGCTTCACAGGAGCAGGTTTCCTGGGGCAGCCTTCATCCCCAGGGCTGAGCTGAGCTGAGCTGACTTACCTAACCCTGCTCTTACCCCCTCTTACTCCCTCTGATAACGCTTGCCTATCTCTTGCACAGCCTAGATAAAAATTACGAAGGCAGTCACCCTTCCAGCCATCCTCTGGAGAGATTACTTTTCTAATTCAGTCTCTCTGAGCAAGCTCTATGTGAGTCATCTCTCTCCATTGGTTAGAAGCAGCCAGAAGATGCATGTTTGGAAGAGTTTGTGAGCTGCTGAAGAGAAGAATCCTTTTGCATAGAGATTTGCACAGTCTCCAACTAAAAGGGACTTGCTTTCTTTTGCATCCTTGGACACTGCTGTTACATGGATGCCAAAAGATTGACCATACAAGTGTTAGCTTTGGCCCTGGTGCAGGAGTGATGATGTTGGGTGGGAGCAGCAACCTGTGTGTTCACTATGGGGCACCCAAACGCCTGCAGCAAGCGGTAAGGAGCTAGCACTGACAGGGAAGGGGGAACAACCCCTCGATTTGTCTATTCCCCCGATTCATCTGAACTAACAATTAGTTGTCAAATAATCCCAATATCAAAGAGATAGGCACAAATCCAAACTAGGATCCACAGATTTGAATCTTGGCTCAGGTGCAAATCTTCTGCTCATCCTTATGCAAATCAGACAACTCCTGCTTATTTCATCACAAAGTGGGAGGAAGGATAAGGCTTACGTAGCCTGCAGTACCTCCCAGGAGTATTAGGAAGGTTAATTAGTTAATGTTTCTGAAGTGTTATTATACAAGTGCCAAACAAAACTAACAACAAGAGGAAAAGATGACACGACAGAGAAAATAAACAAACAAAGTCAAATTAAGCACAGCAAAGGGAGGTGACTCTGTGATATTAAACATGATACTGTAGAATAAAAATAGAGATTGATGTAACTTACATGATCTATAGAATATGCAATGCAAAACTGTTTGTTGGTTACACTGCATGTGGAGACTGATTCTAAAAAGCAAGCTTTTATTTAAGTTTTAGGCTTCTATGACAGTGATTTATTTTAATGACATGCAATGCTTCACTTTGCATTTGTGATTTCAAGACCTCTATAAGTTTATGTAAATGCTAGCTGCTGGGGCACAAGATAAAATCATGGCTCTTACTTACTTTCAGAGTGTCACATAAATGTGAAAAATTGAACAGTTGCTCCAGGCCAGCATGCTACATTCTGACGTTGTGAGAATCTCTGCATCATACACGCCCTGCTCTGATCAGGGAATGTTTGTACTGGCATGCACTGAGGAAGAGGCAGAAAGCAAAGGACAAAGCAGCTCATGTTATCTGGATCCAGAAGCAGTGTCTCCTCATTCCCATGCTGCTTCATTATGTGGTATGTAGGGAAAATGGGAGGAAAAAAAAACATCAGTAGGTATCTCAAGTGTGTGAGATATTCTCAGTGGGATCCAAATAAGATCAGGATATTTCTTGGAATTAAGTCACTTGGCAAGGTCAGAATCGATCCTCTCTCTGTGCAATCCTCTGGATGGAGGCGGGTGAGTTCAGTGAGAAACTGCATGGTGGAAACATGCCTTGCTCCATGATTTTGCCTGGTTCTGTAATCAAATCTTGCAAAATGAAAGCTGCAAGTCAAGGGATTGAGGATACGTCATGAAAAAGAAACCCCGAAATAAGTACTCATTGAATAAATCCATCCATTTTAACTCAGGAGAAACAGGAACAGTGCCTAACCCAGCACGTCTGCTCTCAGCTGATCACTGAATCACAGTTTGACTTTGAGCACAGCACTTTAATCTTGCTTAGCTTTGAGTTTCTCCTCCAGGAAGGGGAGATAACAGAGTACGTGTGCACCGGGCTTGCCCTAAGCAGAGCTGAAGGAGGCACCGTCCCACAGCAGCTGCAAAGGGGCAGCCAGAGCTGGGCTGTCCCTGCTCCATACAGAAACACAGGCTCAGGGACAGGGATACGCACTCATGAGGATGCTCTCTGAGGACATCCAAGGCAGCACTGCATTCCAGGTCACTGATGCCTGCGAGGGTGGCATCAATTTGCAGCCTGGCGTGCCTCTGGGCACTTTGAACCTGTTGTCCTTTTGTTTTTGCCAGGACATGTGCTTCTGTGCTGCACGTGCAGGAGGACCTTATAGGTCCCTGTATGGAAGGGGCTCTGTCTGTTTCTGCCCTTAAAAGTGATTGCTGCTGACTTTAAATTTTAGTTACACTGCACTGTGTGGGACTACATCTCTTTCAGCATTATAGGCCAAAGACTGCACTGGGAGCAGTGTCAGTGTGGAGCAAAAACCAGCAAGGCTTGCATGGCTTCATAGGCACACCTCTTTCCATGCTATGCTCAGGATCACATCCTTTTCCTCTCCTTCCCATGAACTTGCAGTGCATCAAGCTGAACAGGTTTAGTCCTTCCAGGTCCCACTAAAAGCCATGCTTAATAGCTTGTTTCATGTAGGCAATGCTGCTCAGGGGGACTCGTGACACGCACCAAAGAAAGAACAGGATGAGCTAAAATGAAGGAGACTCTCCTCAATTAAGTGAGCTTCTCCATCTGGCCCATCTTTTGCCTCTGGCATATGCATGCATACGCATAGTGAATACCTGGTAGCAAGGCTCAAAGCACCACGCAAAGGAAGAGAGAGGAAGGGGAAAGAAAATGTGATTATGAAACATCAGAGTGGATCTGATTGCGTCAAATTCCTCTGGAGGAAAAGACAGAGAAAAATTACCAGTACGCAGCACTTGAAGTCAATAAATGAAATTTACCCAATTCAGCAGAGGCGTCGGGGAAATCATTCTTGATTTGTCTTTGGTAGATTGACAAAATCTCTGTTAAAATTGTTTTAATGCATTTGTAACAAGCCTTCCAAATGCACTGAACTCAAGCCAGATCTCAGCTTAATAGGACCGGCCCTTCGTGTCAATCAGACATGTAGCTGGTGAGAAAAATGAACCTTTTTCTGTGCTCCTTATTCTCAACTTGGGCAAAGAGCCCAAAAGTCTCCGAGTTTCACTATGCTGACTTTTTGAAGGAAAATGTCCTTACGGGAATGGAAAAGCCCCATGGCTGCCTGCAGCATGATGGAACACACCCAGCCCCAAAGTGCCCCTACGTCTTCTTTGTACGGTGTCTGCAGAAGTCAGCAGTGTTATCATGTAGATAAGCTCTGGGCTGAACTTGGCTGGCTGATAATGAAGTGAGATGTTACAAAACGAAGGTAGGTTTTGCTCTCTGTGAGTCAACATCATTAATGAATTAATTCACTACTTAATTAATATACAAAGCCACAGAGCACCGTTGGTAGATGAACTGTCATCACGACACGTTGCTCAAGGGGTCATTGAAGATTTCATTTTTTTCTTCACCCTGCTTGTGTCAGGGACAGAGATCACATGCCAGGTGCTGAGTCACGGTGTTGCAATGGAACTGCTGGGACCTGAGCTCCTCGGAAGAGAGCTGCTCTTGTCCTCTTCATCTCTGAATGCAGAAGGCAAAAAGTCTGACGTAGAGGATTGTGGAAACCTTCCTCCCTCTTTTTAAGCAGGCCAAAATATCCGGACAGTCAACTCACCCTCACATGTGTGTGCTTTATGGTTGAGAAATGAGATTATTTATATTCAAAAAAGGAGAAATATTGTATAACTCAGTGTTGTAACTGACAAGGAGAGCTGGAAGTGTTACTGATCTGGTGTTTCTCCAGAAATCTGTGAAACTCAACACAAACTTTGGTCAGAAATGAGACCTGGAGACCTGAAAAGGTTTAGTGAATCTTTGTTAAATTGCACATTTGTTAATTGAAGATAAAACCTGGCAAAATTGAGAATCCCCAGTGCACCCAGAGCTAGGTACCCAAAATACACTGAAGTCCTTGGGACTTCTTCCATGCATTCCCATAGACTTCAGACAAGGGTTTAAATGAGAAGTCCGGGATGTCTTCTCTGTGCATGACACAGATGAGGGTACAAAGGAGAGGAGTGGTTGCAACAAGGAGTACTGCAACTGGGAGCAAGAGGAAGACATAATCACAGAAAAAGAACTGCACCAGGCATTTTGCAAATCTGATTCTCTATCAGAAAAGCAATTTCACAACTATGTAAATACGCAGTGATTCTGTGCATTTTTTTTTTTTAATCTCTCTCTCTAATTACACAAGAGGATCCTTTGCTGTAATGAAAAGCATCTGCCATTCTTTACCCGCAGACTGCAACCTGCATTTGCACTGCTCTCTCTCTTACAGATGCATGGGGAACATGGAGTGGAGGAACTTGGTCTGTTGGATAAGCAATTTCTACAGGGAAAACAGGGTGCAGGGAGTTCAGGGAGGGCTGTGACCCATTGTGCCCTCTGCTCAGAGGCTGGTATACCCCCGTCAGAACTGTGCGTGACTGAACACATGACAGAGCTTCCCCACCTTCCAAAGTGTAACTCCATGAACTTTTTTCATTCTACACACAAAAAGATAATAATCCTCTGCCATAGTAAACTTTTAGATGAACCAGAGCCTCCTGTCCTTTCAGAAGGCTGAAGTGCATTTCTGCTCTCTTTGCTTCTCTCCTCACTGACAGCAGTTATCACTTGGAAGAATGTCCTCCAGGTCACAGCTGCTATCAGCAGGATGCTTTTGAGTCAGACCTGCTTGACAGACCTCCAAAAATGTTAGGGATTTGCTATGAGGCTGGTGATCTGAGTTCTTAAAAGTTAATCATAGTTATTTACCTATATCATTTTGCAGAACACTGCTCTTGCATTTCAAACCATTGTAAAAATATGTGTCGAGAATGCAAACACAGAAATAATCTTGGTAATCAAAAGTTCATTAAAAGAGAGATACTGACAGCTCATTTGGCTCATATTCCATCAGGAAAAGACAATTCAGATTGTGCTTCAGGCAGGATGGATTACAGGTGGGGTTACAGGTTTTTACCTCTTATTCTGCATCCTGATTTGGGCTAACCTCTGCTGCTGGGCTCCTGCAGTCTCCTGCCCCAGCTGTGCCATGAACAAGGGAAGCGCTGAGAGCCCTATGCAGGCACACTGAGGTGTAAGGCTGCACTGGGTGGGATTTGATGTCTGGTTTGCTGTGGTTGGGTGGAAGAAGGATAAACAGAGGCTATTTCTGAACACAGTACCCAAGGTGCAGTCTCAGTAGTGGTGAATACAGAGGGAAATTCACTTCCCTAGTTCTGCTGGTCACGCCATTTCAGATGCAGGCCTGGATGGCCTGGATGGCCCTGCCTGCAGACAGGGGGTTGGAGCTTGATGGTCCTTGAGGTCCCTTCCAACCCAAGCCATCTTGTGATTCTATGATTCATTTTGGCTGAAAGCTTTCCATAGGTTTCTGGAGGGAAGGAGGAAGAGAAGAGATCCAGAGCAGGAAGCATTGGGGTGGTTGGTGGAAAGAAGATCCTTCGAAAAGAGTTGGCAAAAGTAAACTCTGGAATCGCAATGAAGAACAGAGAGGAGATATAGGTGGAAGAACAAAGCACAGTTTTAAGATCCAAAATGAAGCGTTCCCCATGAAAAAGTGGCAGCTTTCACTTTGTAATGGTTTCTAAAAAAATAGCTATTTCAGAAATCAGGCAAAAATCCTGTTCTGGACTCAGCAGGCCACGAGGCAGCATCGATTCCTACCTTCAATTCTCACTGGTGTCAAACCCAGTTTGTCAAACCACTGCTATCAACACACTTTTTCTAAGAGACAAATAAAGAAAAGCCCAGTGAAACCTCCAGCTCTGCACTGTTAGCGGCTTGAGAGCTAATGATGGGTGAACCTCCAAAGGTCTGAGATGTCAGTGGGAGTTACGTGCCTGGATCAAGGACATGATATGACCCAGATAAATTGAAGACAGAAAGGTAGATCAAAAATTGGGTCAGGCAGCCGTCAGTGTTTCTTTAAAGATGATAGAGGAACAGTTTTTAACACTTCCGAGGAGTTTTGTTGATGTTCTTCTGCACGCTCTTTGTTTAAAAAAATAAATACATTTTTCTTGCCTTCAAAATTCCAAGCTGCAGAAAATTTCCTCTTGTGATGAGAAGCATTCAAAACAAAAACATGTGGCCTGATTTGTCTTTTATAGAAATCAAAGGCTGTATTCTAAAGAGACTTCCTTTACCACACAAATGTAGCAGATGTTTTTTAAGATTATAGCTGCACAAGCAATCTACGGTTTGAATCTCAGAAGCATTTAAAGTTTTTTTTTAGAGGAAGAGTTTTTGTGTTATACTGTGATAAACTGCAACTATGTAGGAAAGGGGCTGTCTGGGACAGGTAATTAAGGTGATGGTGTACAGTGAATTTGGCCAGCATTGTTTTCATTCAGGAAAATAAAGTTATAAATGGTCAAACCATCTAAGCCCAGTGTTTTGCTCCTGGGTTAATTAAAACACATTCTTAAAACAAAAGGTGATGAGATTAATTCTATAGTAAAAACAGACAGACAGAGCAAGATAGCCCAAATTGTATATCTGCATACGTATTGTTAATCACAGAATCACTAGGGTTGGAAAAGATCTCTAAGATCCCCAAGTCTAATCCCAACCCACCCCAACATGCCCACTGACCACATCCATCAGTGCCATATCTCCGCTGTTCTGCAGCACCTCCAGGGACAGTGACCCCACCACTCCATGGGCAGCCTGTGCCACTGCATCACCACTAAGAAGACATAATGTTTCAGTGGTCACTGCCCATGAGTGAAGCCACTGTGTGCATTGGAGCAAGCAGGGCTGGAACTGAGTGCTAGGAGGGATCACAGGGGTGATGCGTGATGCTGTGTAGGTGTGTCTGGGTTCAGCTTAAAGCAAAATGTCAGATCTTGATCCTCCTTTCTGGCCTTAGTAATGTTCTTTGCTCCAACTGCACAAGCTCGTGCAGTTCCCAAGTGACTGACTGATCTCCAGGAGTTCTGCCTCCTGGCTGCCTGCGGGATGCTGCGCCGAGAGTCCTGCAAATCAGATCCTACCCGTTTCCTAAGAAGGAAAATGAGGATATAAACCATTTCTACAGCCCTCCTAATGGATCCCAAGAGTATTGGCCACTGTATATTCTGGTCAGACAATGAGAGGGGAAAAAATGGGCAGGAGGAGATGAGGGGTGACAAGCCAGGTTGTGAAAAGGGTCATCCCTGGGACACTCACTGCGTTTCACCACTCTGGGCTCTGCAGCAAGCAGCTGCAGGGTTGGGGATGGGACATTCAGCCAGTGAGCACAAACCCTGCTGCAAGCGCTGCCCGGGACATCAGCCCAGCCCTCACTGTTTGCTTCAGCATCACCGTCAGCTGCACCCTCAATAGAAAATCAAACACTTGGTAACTAGCAGAGGAGGTGGAGAATGTTGAGTTTCGTGTCAGAATTAGATATTGCAGCTTTTGCTCTCCTGGTAAATGTGAGAGTATTGCTGGCAGAAAAATATGCCGTGTTATTCCAGGATTGCTCTCCCATCACAGGAATTGTCTATTGATTTTTCTGAACTATTAACCCACTCTTTTCAGGAATGCAGTGATGGGCGGTGACGTGGGTTAATTCTGCTTCTCCAATGAAGCCTGCTGAGGTAGATCCTGAGAGTTACATTACCCTGTGCTC
The DNA here is from genome assembly GCA_028571105.1 of Tragopan temminckii. Classification (NCBI taxonomy): domain Eukaryota; kingdom Metazoa; phylum Chordata; class Aves; order Galliformes; family Phasianidae; genus Tragopan; species Tragopan temminckii. The sequence continues at coordinate 2,907,106 of JAOWBP010004554.1, read as the reverse complement.
TGTGCAGGGTGAGCCATTGCCTCCAGGAGAAAACTCCCGGACCATCTGCAGGTGGTGGAATGTGGACTAGGGCCAGCCCCATGCTCAGCCCTGGCTGGAAAGCCCTTTCTTCTCTGTGCATATCCTTTGCAATGCTATTCTCATTTTTCATCTGGCAATTCTTTTCTTCTTTTTTGAGAAATGTAGAAATGCAGCAGTCTTTTCCAACTTTGGGAGATTTAATTGTAAACTATTTACTGAACTAGAGGAAAGCAGCCATGGGAAAACAGAGAGGTAGGTGAGGAAGGGCAAGTGTGCCTTTAAACCTCTTTTTGTCACCCATGTTGTCTGGAGGAAGTGTAACTTTCATGTTTTACTTCCCTCAGTGTTGGGCAATGCAACCTGAGCACACAGCAAACATGCTCTTGCCCTTGTTTACACTCTCCCTAGTTTTCCTGAGCCTCTGAGTTATACATTAATGCTCAGATAGGAGTTTCCATTTGTTTGTTTATTTGTTTGTTTCTCAGGCAGGATAGCAGCAGAGCAATCTGCAGGTTTCCTGGTGCAAGAGGTCAGAATCAGGGAGGAAGGGAGAAGCGGAGGGCAGGGAAGCAAAGGGCACTGCTGCTTCCCCATCAACTCTGCCCTTCTGCCATTTGCTCCGTATCATGCAGTGGGAAGTGGCTGCACAACTGCCCTGTCTTCTCTCCTGCAAAACAGCAATTAAATTCTAACCTGACCCCAGGATTGCAAGATAAAGAAGAAAACTTGGAACAAAATTGTTGGGTGTATGTGTAAAAAGACAAGAAGGTTTGCTGCACCAAAAAAAGCATTAGAAGTAATGCTTTTAGTGTACGCTGACGGTTTGAGAGTATGCACTTCAGGAAAGAAGCCTTGAGTTAATTAACTCTTTTTATTATTATTATTATTTAACATTTTGTCACTTCTGAAATGTTCCCATTTACAAGATTGTCTAATGATGGCAGACACCACCTGAGAAAAATTGTTCATTCCCATAATGATTGCTCCACGGTAAAAGCTGGCACCTCTTTTGGAATCTCCAATACCAGTGTACATTTCTAAAAGCTCCAACATTATAACTGCAATGAATCACAGCACATCATCTTCCAGTTCTAGATGATCTTCTCTAAAGACTAGAGAGGACAAGTATTACGATAATGAAATTTCCAGCTATTGGAAAACAGCGTATCAAAATCAGACTTCAGTTACACCAACTGGAATTATTTTGCATTTCAGACATCAAATTGTCTTTCACAGCTATCATGCAGACACATTCATATTTCCCAGTGGTTATAGGATTTAACATGATTAATTAACAAGGTTGGACAAAGCAGATAGGGTCTCTAGTCTGCTTTGGGCTTTTTGAGCCACACTATGTTCCAGAACTGTGTTTCCTTGCTGTTCCCATTCACCTATGTGAAATCATAACTATGGCCTGAGAAAAAAAACACCTAGAAATGAGCCACAGCTGAGTCCAAAGGCCATCACAGAGCTTTTGATCACTGCTCACACATAGTTAAACTGTGGGGGAAGGTTTGTCATGGCAGAGCTGAGCTGCCCAGAGCTGACATCTCACTAAAAGACATCTCCATTAGCTCAGACCAGCAAGAGCTCCTGCCCTGTTTAATTCAGGCTTCCTCGCTCTTTAAATGAGACTTTTACTGGAAGACTTTACAGCAGTGCTTGCAAGCTGCTGAGTGTGGAGAGATTGTGTTGAGTGGAAGAGTGAAAATGGAAATGTAAAAGCAAGAGGAGCCATCTCAGAAAGACTGTTGGACTGTTGGTGGTGGTGGTGTGGGGAAATTGAGAGAAAAAAGCAAGGTCCTTCTAATCAGCTGGTCTTTTCTTCAGAAATTCTATAGCCACAATATCTGAATATGGTTATATCCAGAATAAATAGGAAAAAACCCTTGATCTAGTCAAGTAAATCCTGAAATAATGTAGGATTTAGAAAATTAATACTATGCATATCATAGACACGGCCTCTTCCTTTCTCTGGTGAACCAAAGGAGAATCAGGGTGCTGACAGTAAGGCTGAGAAGGAGAGTTAGCATCATTTCAAGAGAAGTGGAAACAAGTACTAACCTGATGTGTTCTTTAAAATAAACCTCAGGGAGGTCAGAAAAGATCAGTAAGTACTGCTTGAGATATAAGGGGGACAAATTTCACTCTCACAGTTCCAGCATTGTGCCCCATTTATTCTCTCTGATAACCTATGGATGAGCAAGTAAATCCAGGATATTTCCATTTAAATTTAAACATCTAATTGAGATAATTGAGGCAAACACTTGTTGTCCTATTCCTCATTTACAGTCAGGAGAGAGACCAGTCCTGGAAAATGCAGTCCACCTAGGATAGCTTATTTTTGTCCATTTACCTAAGAAATTATCTAGACAGATAACGCCATTAAGCCAGGTATAATGGATCAGGCTATTGGTGGGTAGCAGCAACCCAAATGTTCTCTGGTAAGTTTGAAACATTCGCCGAGAAAATATTAGGAGGCACGTAAAAATTCATTACAAATTCTGCTCTTGTTCTCAGCCACTTCTATTAGTTTCCCAGGAATACTGTAGCAAATTATTTTAATGAGAGGAAAGTCATGGGAACGTCTTTTTTTTTTTTTTTTTTTTTTTTTTAATTTTATTATTTTTTTTATTGAAAGCAAGAGAATTTATATAGCTTGAAAAAGATTAAATAATTTTACAGGAGATACTGCTTTGTCAAATACTCAGGCAGCACAGTGTGGAGGAAAGAACTGCCCGAAACCTCTGGCCTGTGCCATTTAATGAGGCAGACTGAGTGATCTGTTTTCTCTTCTGGACTGAAAGTCTATTAACTGAAACCAAATTCTAAATTCTTGCCTACAAATATAATAATGCAGAAATCTAAAACTCTTCTAATGAATGAGTAAAAAAAAACCCCAACAACGCCACATCACTATGTCAACAAAAAAGTGTAGTCAAAATAACAGATTACATATAATTGAGATGAACTGCTCAAGATAATTCTCTTTTTCAAAAAAGCACATCTACAGTGAATTATTTGAACACTACGTGATCTATGGACAATCTATGAAGCAGATGTAGCAGTAAGATTCATCGATCAATGGACATGCTCTGTATTACCAAAGGTTGGCATGGAACTCCAAAACCATCACCATCTCCTTCTACAACAAACAGGCTTTTTTTGTAGTCAATCAGGTTTTTTGAGTGCTGTGAACCAGAGCGGGTTACAAACAACCTTCCAGCTGACGAAAGCCTGATCTTTACATTAGGAATAGTAGCCTATAGGGGAGCCTATAGAATGGCCTGGGTTGAAAAGGACCACAATGATCATCTCCACTTCCACTTGCTTTATGAGCAGGCCCTGCTCCATGGCTCTCCTTGGTTGGATGTGGGTCAGGCAGTGAGCAAACTGAAGGCAATGGCTCTGCTCTGGCCGTGCCTGAAGTTACTGTGTGGTTGTGGTGTGACTGTCTCTGTAGGTTAGTGGTCTGGTGGGATGCACTGCTGGAACTTCTTACTGGGACAGGAGATCTCCCAGGCAATGCATCCCACCTCTGTCCAATTTCTTTCCCACTCAACAAAGCTGTACAACTGTGTGACTTTCCCTGAGAGGTTTGCTGATATACATATAAACCAGTTAGTTTAACATGTAAGGGGGGCATTTCACTAGTTCATTCTTGGTCTGCTCACCCTTTCCCTGAGGAAGAACACGGGGAAAATACATACTGGCTTAAATGAATGGAGTACTGTTCATATGCACATACATACTCATGTTCCACTCACATCAGAGGTAATTGCCACCACAGAACATCCATACCAGGACCCCAAATCTGTATCAGCAAACCTGCAATAAGAAAAACAAAAAAAAGAATAGTTAATTATTAGGTGCAGCTCAAAGAGCTGGTGTGCATGGCTTTGCCTCCAGCAGCCCAGCACCATGTTCAGTGTGTGAGAGGACTTTTGAGAGGGCAACAAGTCAATGACTTGCTTCTGCTTGAGGACACTGTAACACAAGTCTACATGTTGCTTCTCAATTAATTTTCCATTTACATCCTCTTCTACTCACTCTGTTTGCACAGAGAATTAATATTTGCAGGACTAATGGAACCATCCTGGGCATCAAGGAAGAGAAAAAAAGATGAAAAAGAGGGGAGAGAGACCTTCCCTGCATTCTCAGTGTTGTGCTCAGCAGCTTTTTCTATTAATTTGGCAAGTGTGTTGGACTGGTGACTAAACATGGCTTATCTTTAGAATTAGATGATCCCTTTAGAGTTACTTAAAAAGAATAAAACACTCAGGGAAATTAAAATATATATATCATATTTTACTAAAACCCCATTAAATTGTCACACCCTCTTCTTTCTGCGGTTCCTCTGGCACTATCTGAGCCTGATACTGCGACAAGAGACATCAGATCTCAGCTGTGGGCCTTGCTTCCCCTGTCTGGACTATGCTCAGCCTTTGCACCATTCAGACCCAACAGGTACACAGACAGGATTGTGAATGGGAGCTTAAGATGGCATATTCATGGCTTTTTACTATATTCGTATATGGTAACTGTTGAGTCACGGCCTGAACCACTGATGGAGGATAGCCAATATATTTGAGAGTAAGTTGATTTATCCTCCAGTGAAGTGGGAATTGGCTGTGTGCTGCCCACAGGACCAGACCCCAGCCACGCTGTGCCCAAGGACCATACAGGGAGAGAAGGAGATGAAGTGGGCCAAGTTCATGCCAGGGAGCAGCTCAGCAGTTCACTGTATAAACAGTTTTGTTCCAGTCCTGGGAATGCTTCCAGATATGTTTGAATTTACTAACTTAAATGCAGCCTTGAAATCCCTGCGTCTGGAATGCCACTCCAACATTTCCTTTGTGAGCAAAGAAAGAGGTCACATGGGCATAACCACATCAATTTAATAAAGTAGACTGTAAAAAGCAAGCAATTATAAAAAGGCAAAACTGACTTAACAGGATGGTAACTGGAACCCTTTTATAAAATAGGTTTACATTTTCTACATAACACGGTAGTTTGTTCTTGCTGGAGAGGATTATAGTCTCTCCAATTGGGAATGTTAGTAGAAAGCACATGTTTATCTCTGAACTGTTAACTGAAATCATGTTGTTATGCTTTATTCTAACAAGCAAGCATTCCTAGATGCATGACAGGTCATAAAATATCATGATTAATACCAGGAAGTAATTCAGAATAAGATAAGTCCTCTTAACCAATATACATTCCTAGGATTAGGCAAATGTTTGATCAAGGTGCAAGGCAGTCCAGAGGAAGAAGTAAGACAGAAGGTGAAAAGGAGAAAGAGGCTGAAGGAGAGAGAAAGCAATCACACCTGGGATTTGACTGAAGACTGCATTTTCATGGTTCCCTCCAATTCATTTCTAATTTTCTAGTTACTTTTCTGATGCTGCAAATGTTTGCATATTCTGTTTCAGATGGAAGTGTCTGCACTGGTCCTTGTGCTATAGCTTTTTACACATATCTTCCATTTTTTACAGACAAGCCTGGATGCAAATATTTGTAGTCTGGAGAAGCAGTTTGGCAACCTAATTTATAAGCGTTAATGGATAATTGTTAGCAATTAAATGTTTGATTACCCAACTGAGCCTATGGATCATGTTGCTAGATTTCCATCTGCTAATAGCTGTGTGCACAGGGGACCGTGGGGCTGAAAACAGGAGCGAAGACAGGGGTGTAAAGATGCAAATCTAACTCAGCACACATGAAGCTCGGTTTGTGAGAAAACATGAAGCTTCGCCTCTCTGTTCCTTTTGTAACTCTGCATTCAAAACCGTGGTGCGAATGTCTGCAGATTTAAAAAGTGTCCACTATACTAGATGAAGAATTGGATCAGTGTCTAATTTGAAAGTTCAGAATTAAGGCAGTTTTAAATGGATTTGAAGCAGCCTTCTGTCTGTCTCCAGGCATGGGTGTTATGCTGGGAGTTTCTGGTCTGTCACCAAAGGTTTGGCCTTCGTCAAGGGGTGAGGCAATTGCCACACAAACTTATTGCACAGCAGTGGCTTCACAGAGTACAGTGATTTGGAAAATTTGGCTGGCTTTGTGTTTATTTTCCCTCTGCCTCAGCTGAGTTGCCCTCACTGACTGCTGTTTAGCAACTGTGCAGGGTGGGAGACGTGAGTATTGCACTGGCTACTGCTGACATTTGCATTCAAAAGCCCTGGATGCAGTGAGATCCCATAGGAAACAGACGGCTCCCTGTGTGATCAGCAGCTCTCAGAACTCCAGAGCTAAAAGGGAGGACTCGTTAGATGATGGGAAGCTTCTTGAAGTCTGAAGGAAAGCAAGATTCCCACCTCTGGCAGCACGGGAGCAGCACCACTACTCTGCATCAATAAGTAATCTTAACATGGGAGGCAAAGGTTAATGACTAATCTGTTTACCTGAGCTTCATTAATCAAAGATTTACCAGAAGTCAGAATCCGATCACCACTCAGGCACAGACAGCTCTGCTTCCAGGTTAAAGACGAACCACGCAGCCTGCACAAAGCATGTAACTCAATACTGAGCAATTTTCCCAGTGTGCAGATGACAAGGGGGAGCATCAAAGAGAAAAGGCTCTAATCAGAAGGGATTATATCGGGGCTGCATGGAGCAGAGGGAAAGCCTCAGTCTCTTGTGATGTGAAGAAGAGTTCGGCTATGCCTAACAGCAATATTATCAACCATCTGAGATGATTATGGGGTATTTTTATGTCATGAAATATTGTCGTCTTCTCCATTACAACTGACACCTCAATAACAGCACCTGTAAAGATTTAAAAGTTGCCAGAGGACTGCCAAAAATACCCAGCACAGGGGTGGGAAAACATTGGATGGCAGGCACAGAATGCCTGGGGAGCTGCCCTGCTACCCTTCCTTCAGTACCGGTACGAGGCGTGCTGTAAAATGCATCTGCTTAATGGGGCTATTCAGAACTTTATGTGTGTTGTGACAATTAATCTCCACATTATGATTCTAATTATGATCCGGAGGTTAAAGGCACTAAAGAAAAATTAAATACCAGCTTGGGCACTCAGTGCTGAGTATGGAATGTGCAGCTTTAACCCAATGCTTCACTCTCATCCATGCTCCCAGAGTGACAGTCCATTTCTTCTAAAGAAAGTGTTGGAGGCAGAAGACTTTTTGATGAGCCCGCTTCTCTCCTTCAAAGACAACTGCCTTACATGCAGCTCCAGAGACCGAGCAAGCCAGATCAGAAAAAATTATCTTTCTTATGCAAGGCTGATTCACTGAATTCAAGGGACAGTAATGCCTATGCATGTGGGGTTGTCACAGATACTGGCTAGAAAAATATTGGAAAATGCTCTGCTAAACCAGAGAGTCCAATGCATTTTGCTCTGTGGTAGTCTGGGATTCTTTGTGGTGGCCTCTTGCTGTGTCTCACAATTCCAGTGTTGTTTGCAACAAACTAAAAGAACTGTGCTAAGCAGGGAGAGAGCACACTGAGTGCTGAGCTCAGGTGTTGTCACCACTCCAGGCATGGCACACAGGTATTTCTCCCCATTGGCAGAGAGGTGATGCTGCCAGTGCCACATGGGACCTGTAGGCACTGCAGTCATTTTGTGTCATTGGTTACAAAGCACTGCAGCCTTGCAAAGCTCCAAAGGGGCTGTGGGCAGCGGAGCCGGAGTCAGGAGAATCAGAGCCCAGACCTAATCCAGGATGTAGTTGCAGGCCCATCTACTTACTGCAACCAGAGGGATGTGTTAGGATGCTCCCAGCCAAAGGAGTCCCAGTCTCAGCTGAAACCTGCACCAACAGTCCATTTCTATGGTAAGAGGAAGAGCACATACGCATATCTAATATTTTACAAATATATAAAACATCTCTTAAGGTCCTGGACTTCCTCTCCACCACACACAGCCCACAGACCTGTGAGTGGCTATTGTTATCAAGTGTGGCATCTCATTTCCTTCAGCATTTTTCAACCACCAAAATGGATGCCTCCTTATCACACAAAACCCAGTGAAAACACTGGTTTGCAGACGAAGACATCGGCCAGGTGCTCTCACTACTCTATCTGTTCACCAGACATGGATGTCATTATCAGCATGTGGCAACCCTGACATCACTGTTTGGCATCCCTCAAGTCCAGCAAGAGCGATGCGGCCTGACAAGGAAGATTCTGTTTTTAATAAACCCATTTTGGCTGAAGGCGATGCTTCTCTTTCCCTGGAGAGAATTATCAGTTTCATGTGAAGCTGCTTTTTGTATGCACAGAACTGTACACACTGGGAACTACTTGGAAAGCGGGAAAAGATGTCCGTGCAACCACAGATACACCTTTGTGCCAGGAATGGTTTTTAAAGACCATTTTCCATTTAATGTCATAACACTATGCATAGTTTTAATGCTCTTTTTCCTTCTCCATATAAATTTACAGCTCAAAGAATGCATGCATCTACCCTTGTTGTGAACAGAACAATAAAAACAGATAAATACAATCAGATGAGCATTTGGAATTTATTTTCGAGTGCCTGAATCTGAATGAGAAAGAGACTCAGCTGGGAGGTTTTACCTGAGGATGGTTGGGTCTCCTGTGCAAGAGCCAGGGCTCTCCTTTATATAGAGTGGGAACTGCATAGGGGAAGGACTTAAAGCAATCTTTGGAGGTGGCTGGCTGAGATTTTGTTCTGTCCATCATTTAACACCAGTAGGACTAAATTGCACGGTTAATAGTATGCTACAGAATAAAATTCTTCATTTTTTTTTTCTTTGTGATTTAAATCAAAATGTGTATATATATATGTACACACAAATTTTCTTCCTGAGAGACAGCTGCAGTATCTCTGGCAATTGGAATTAATGAAAGATGCTGCAATCCTTGCAATCAATGTAGTTACATTGATTTATATTGGTGTAGGAACTGACCTTTGTGTTCAAAACAAATCCAATGATGGTAGAAGAAAAAAAAATCCTAATAAATATACATAAGACAAAATTATCAGAAGTGTCTATGTGAATTAGCATAAAATCAGACCCAAGCTTATTTTCCTATAGAACAAAAGTAGCTGAATCTTTAAAAAGGAGCATCTATTCTTTGTCAGGTGAAAGCTGAGAGGAGAATGAGCATAGCTAAAAATCTAGCATCTGGGGAAACTACCTAAGAAGGAAGCGAGGAAATACCCAACTCTTGGCCCAGAGTGCTGTGGCAGCAGCCTCTCTGCACTGCCATGAAATTCAGAGGAAGTATTTGTAGGAAATGAAGCCGCTGCAAAGGGATGAGCAGACCCAGGCATCTCTGCTCGTTATCTATCCTGGTACCTGTTTTTGTAGCTGGAGGTGCTCAGTCCCATGCCTTTACTTCTTTCCAGCCCCAGAAACAATCAACAGTCAGATCAACATGATCCTGTTAGAAGGCTATCACTTCTAATATATATTAAAAAGTCTTCCCACAGCTACTTTTCCATTCCATGATATTAAGGGAATCAGCCAAAGAATCAGCCGAGAATGCACCGATAATGCAATTACTACAAGATTGATGTTTTTAAATGCACTGTTGTTGACAAAAAGCCCTCAGAAACCTGAAATGTTAATCTGTTTTTCTTTTGCAAATTGAGTACTGCCTGCTGTGTACATCCTTTTATTACTGTAGAACTGCTCATAAGCTCCAGGCTGTTGGCATTTATTTATTAAAAAAGAAAAAGTATTAAGAAACAGCACCGAAACATTTTTCTGTTGGACTCCAAAACAAAAATAATTGGCAGATATGGGGGGAAAAAAAAAAAAAAAAAAAAAAAGGAGATCCAAAATTCTGGCCCAGAAGTATTGACAGATGAGAACAGAAGGAGCAGTGTCCATATCCCCAGGGACTCAGAGTCAACGAAACAAAGCTGACTTTCACAACTACTTGTCTAGACAATCAAGGGGCTTTTTACAGATTGATGCTTATGTTTAATAAAGAGGCCAAACTGCTTGAGTCTGCATGAAGCTGTAGGAAATAAAAAGCAAAATTCCACAGAGTGGTGCAAGAGCAGTATAATATAATTGCAGGGGTTTCAGAACATAATCTTGATGAAAATGGGCAGCTTTCCTAGCCAAAAGACACCTTCTGGTGTCATTTATCAACAGCTGCTTTAGAAACCTGAGGTATGCTACAGTGATCATTCATTGGAAGCTTTGCTGTCATTGAAGACCAGATTTTTTCCACTTGCTCATTTTGCTCCTTTGAAAACAAGGAGCTGCATTATTATTTCTCTTCTAATCCTGAAACCTTAGAATCTACGTAGCTGCTTTAACCTGAGCATTGCTTACTTTTGTTTATTCTGTGAGCACATTTCAGAAGCACCTATAGTGGAAATTTCCCCCAGAGAACTTCATCCCTGCTTGAAATCAGGAGCCATCTCTAAGAGAAAAGCTAATTGGAATTAGGATTCCAATCACTATTATGCATGAATAATTTCAATTCTTAAAAAAAAATTAAATAATTAAATTAGTAACAGTCAGTTACTCAACCGGAGATTTATTAGTGTTTATTGCACTGCTGAATCCTGTTTTTCTCTTGGGATGGGAAAGTGCATATTTTCTTAAAGAACTGTTTACAGGTGTGCCTCAACTTTCTTTTATTGTAGCATTCTCTTATATAGCAAACCCTAATTTCAAAAAAAAAAAAAAAAAAAAAAAGAGAAGAAAATATTATTTACATAGTCTGGTTGCCTGACCTCCAGTTTCCCAGTTCCACCTGCCTTTTGCAGAAGGCATCCAAACACGGCACAAGACCTGCATGATGTCTAACAGGATATGTGGCATACAATGAGAGAAACAACGCTGGCCTGCACTTGGTTAGTATTTATATGGGTTTTAATATTCTTGGGAAGAGCATGCAATTACTGCACTCCTAGAGTCCGCAGAGTGAGGTCTGAAGTAACACCATCCATGCAGGACTTGTAGCTAGAACAAACCAGGCTGTTACTGCAGCTTACAGGACGTGCTCGGGGAGATCTGTGTTTGTACAGTTCTTTCAGATAAGTCATGGACAAGATAAATGTGACGGAGCTGCTGGGATGTCTGTAGGCAGAAGATGGGAGGAATGAGTCTCCCCCCAACAGCCCAAGCAGGAGCTGGGAGAAGCCAGCCCATCTGTGGCCTCCTGATTCAGGTTGGGAACTGACCAGGACTCCCCACAAAAATGAAATTGATAAAGTTTCTTAAAACAAGGTGATTTTGCTTTTTCTTTTTCCCTTTCACCATAAACATCAAATACACTTTTTGTTTTGCCAGCCTGCATACAAACACTCTCATGTCTGCTGAACCGACAGCTTTCTTATGCAGAATCTGTGCTTATGACTTCTCTAGTGTTAAGAGAATAACATGAGAACGGAGCACAGAGTATGTTAAAGGTGACTTTGAAGTGCCAGTGAAAAGGTGATTTCTGGCTTGAATAGATCTCGCAATGATGTGATTATTTGTTCTTCCCTAATTTTTTGCTGTTGCACGTTATTCTTTTCCCTTACCCTTCCCACAGAGTTTCATAACCTGACAAGTCCTCTCTTCTGATTTTCATTTTTAATTTTCCTGTTGTTGCTTCTCTCTAAGTAAGAAGGCCAGGGACTCTCTTCTGGCTCCCAAACTCAAGCCGTAGCCTGAAGGCATGGGATGGAGCCTGCACTCTGTGTGCACTTCTGTGGAGCTGGTTGTCTTCAGCAAGAAAGACAAACCTACGTCCAAACCCATCTCTGCTGCATGCAGAATCCAGATTTTCACTGTAGCTGATGATCTTTGGCAAGCAAAAGAGACTCTTCTTATATGATCTTGAACATTTAAAAAGCAGTAATAAATATATGATAGCCTTAGAGGTGTGATTTATTTGTTTTATGAATCACAGAAGAGTCCATAACTCATAAAAGATTAAAGCTGTATGGTTCGTGCATTACAAGTGGAGATTAATGTCTTATTTCACAAAGCGCCATCATTAACCAGTCTACATTACGGCAGTTTAATGTTAGTGACAGAAAGAATTGACTTTTAACATTTTCAAAAAACTCTCGGTTTTGGTTTGTCTTTGCCAGGGGGAATTCTTAGAGAAGTGAAAGATTTTGCAGGGAAGGAATTCTATCTCAGTGCCAGTCTGAAATGTTTCCCTACTGGTACACCTGCGCCCTGACCTCTTACTGTGGAGATCCACAGGATCTGCACAAGACAGTAAGTTCAGCTTTCTCCCCATGTGTGGATGGCTTCAAAGCATTTGAGACCTGGAGTCATGCTGAGTCACCCCAACTCGACTTTTCTTCATTAGAGGATCTCAGTTTATTATCTTATCAAATGGCAAGAGCAGCGTTTGCAACAAGAGCACTGCAAAGAGCTCCAACAGTTCTCTCCATCTACTGCGCTGCTGAGGCTGCTCCCATTTTATATCAGACAAGAATGGCTTTTCCTCACCGTTTACAAGGCTTCTTCCTTCCCAGGGCCATAATTAGTTAAATCTCATCATTCATGGGTATCATCGTATTTATTCTTGAACCGCGGATTATGTCCGCGAGTAACTTTATCTTTCATTGTAGTGTGCTGTGTCACAACACTGCAATATCGAATACGATGTAATTTACTAAAATCTATTAAAACACTCCCATTTTAGAAATCCATTACATGCTTCCTTGTTCTTATTACCATATCCAAGAATGCCAGTGCAACAGGAGAATTAACTTGATGAACAGTCCTGCAAATATGCCGTTACAAGCTGTTTCTAAAACATCTTTCAAGGCATCTCCGTCAGCTCATGGATTCTCTTTGGTTTTCTTTCTTTTCTAGAACTATTTGCTAGCCCTTAGTTGTGGTAAGTGATTATTTGTGCTTTCAAACAAACTCCATGAAAAACGTTTTTCAAGTGGAGATCAAAGAGCAAAGGCAAACATAAAAGCAGTCTTATAAAAACTGTATTAAAAAACCTAAGCTCCATCCATATGCCAATTACATCCAAACCTCATGGCCTCATCTCTATGAGGCTTCTTAAAGGTGATAGAAATGTCAGATGAAACAAAAAAGGGATGCATTACAGAGAGGGAAATTATCAGGGTGATGGGAGGTGGCTCTTGGTAACCTTTGATGGAAGAGTTCTGGTTGGGAAGTGCAGCTCCATAGAGCAAAGCTTGCAGCACAAACTGTGGTCCCCAGTTAGAATTGTCTGAGGGCTGTAATCACTTCTAATGGTTGCAGGTGCCATTAAGGAGAGTTTCCAGAAGCTGGGGGGGGATGTAAAACAGTGTCATAAGCCTGCAAGAGCATGGAAATTCTTCAGTCCTTCAGAGAATTTGTTCTAAAGAGCTTGAGGGATAGTTTATTCTTCATGGTTATACACTTCTAAAATTCGTATGTACAATGAGCTCACATACTTCCCTTTAACAGTTCTGTAACCAGGTTGCTCATTTCGTTGACTGTTGCCAATTGCCTGATGGTGAGATAGTGAGGCAAGCCACAAAGATTTTCTCCTGGGACAAAACGCCCACGACCACTGAAGGTGACAGACACTCAGGTCTCTGGAGAAATTATATGGTATCAGTGATTGTGGATTTAAGCAAAAAAGGCTTCAAGGAGCGCAATTATTTTAGATAATTAAACTCCTTGCACTTGCTGACTGCAGTTGGTCCAGATTGTGCTGCCATCTCCATGCAACCATAGCAACTTCTTCCTTCTGTTGTGTCCCAGATTAATGTGAACACCTGGAATCAAAAACCTGAGGCTTGCGAGTAAGGTACATAAAACTTTATTGATCCTTCGCATATGGCAAGGATCCAGTCACACAGCAGTGATTCACTTTCCAAAGCTCTGTCTCAGCAAGGAGCAGTGGTGGTCTCTCCAGAGGCCACTCTCTTTGACTGCTTCGAAGTCCCAGTCAGGAATATTTTAAGGAGATGACTACAGGAAATTACACATTCCTTCAAGAGATGTGAGCCTTCATCTCTAACATTTTAGCATATTAATATATTTAAGGATAGTTCACAATTAAATACGTTTTTGTCTTACCGATTTTTTTTTACTGGGCTCATTTCAGCACTCTGAAATTCATACATGCCACCAGGGTTCAATGGGAGCAGCCTGTGGGCAATTAAGGTAAAATTTTAGCCTTGGTCATATGTGACTTCTCCTATAAATGTGGTGAAACGCAGTTGGAGCACGTATCCCCAGAGAGTAAATAGGCAATCCTTTAAGGAAGCCCTGGAAAGATAAATGGATGCAGAAGAGGTTCTGGAATTCTGCTTAAAATAATTTTTGCTTTGCTTTTAATGATCAAAACCATTCCTCCCACTGAACCACATAAAAAATAGCATTTGTGTCTGTGCCAAAGGTGGAGCATAGTGTAGACCCACTGAAATAAAAGACAAGTGAAAAATTAATGAGAAACTGGAAACCAGCAGCTCCCACCCTGTGAGCAGTAGTCTTTTATATACTTCTTCCACAGCGAGAGTCTCAACGGGTCTAAAATCACAGTAGCTCCTTTGACTTCAAAGGAGATGCACCAATTGAGAAGGAGAGCAAACAATCTGGAGTGCACTGTACCAATGTGCAGAACTTAGGAAGGGGAGAGAGCCACTAATACAACTCTAACACCTCCCTGAATAGGGAATATTTTTGTTATAAAACAGTTTTAAGCAAAGGGGAGAAGCACCTACAGGTGATGTAGCTTAAAATACTGGTTCCTCATGGTTTTTTTTTGTTTGTTTTTTCATTTTTTTTTGTGAAACTCTAATGAAATAAGTGGAAACATTCTGTCTTCTCATCTGTTTAGCAGTCATGTGAGACATTTTTTCCCCAAAATGAGAATTTATGGGCATGAGATCACAAATGGCTCACAATATTAATGTGTGTTCTTCTATAGTTATTTATGAGCCAAAAAGGGTTGTTATGTGCATAACATGCAACCAAAATCCAAGGGATTTTCCTGATCTACTGTCTTTCCTGGTATGATCATATGATAATATTTGTCTACCATAGCGTGTAGTAAGTTTGCTCTCTAGTTTTGAAACAGTGCCTTTGCAACCTAGGGAGTTCATTATCACCTGCTTGCTCTGAGTAGTACCTCTCTAAACCCACCATTTCTTAGGAGCTGGATATATGGTGTTTTAATTGCATATCGTTAAATGCTTTACTGATACTGTATATTTTCTGTGAAGTCTATGGGGCCATAATTTCCTCCCCTGTAATTAACTGAGTTCATACAGCAGCTCTGGCAAAGTGTCGTCTAGAAGGCAGGGAGGTAAAAAGAGCCCACACAAGGTCTGCATGAGGCCCTTGTTTATGCTGGTACCTGAAGTCTAGCTGTGCTGGGTTTGTGCTGCTGTGATGGCACAAGTGAGGAGTCAGGAGTTGGATTGGATGATCCTCATGGGTCCCTTCCAACTGGAAATATGCTATGATTCTATATTCTGAGTCAGCAGCATCACACCACTCGTACTCATGGCGGAGGAAACCTCAGTTCTGTCCCTCTGCTCCTCATCCTCTGTAACCTCTAACTTGTGCTGCTGCAGCTCCTGGTGGATGGACACCCGTAGACCAAATCTCCTCTACTGATTCTTATAACACTGTTAGGAACAGGACTGTCCCTGAAACTTCTACCCCCCTGTCTAAGTAGGTTGAAATTGAGCAACGAGTAGAAAAGTTATTGAGGAGGGGAGGAGGATGTAGACACAGATGCACGGACACAGTTGCATAAGCATCGTTCCCATGAGAAACCAGGCTGAAAAACAAACTGTCCTAGCATGGATTCTCATAACTCTGCCTGGTAAGTAGGTCATGCCAGGTCTCAAACTCAAGTAACTTTTCCTTTATCTTCAGTTGAGCCCTCCTATAGAAGGCAGCCCTGGTTTCAGCAGATTTGATCCTTCATGTTCCTGACCACTGAGGCAACTTTATGGAAGAAAACCAACCAATCCTCACACAGGCCGGCACAAAACAATGTCAAACAACACCACAGTCTCAGACCACAACAGGATCTATGCTGAGGGGCAGTCAGAGAGCTAATAAACCAACAGCAAACAGCTATGACATCAACTGGCTCATTACCCACTCACTCTCTGGGGGATCAAGGGGTCTAAAACAGAAAGCATATCAATATAACTTAGTTCAATCCCATAGTCTTTTTTTTCCTACAGAAACTCTTCACAACATACAAACTCTTAATGAAAAATAGACCCTAATTATGCAAAAGGAATCCCCAAAGTTGTTCTCATTATACCCTCAGCATACAGAAAGCCCCGTGGCATCAGATTTATTTTCACCAGCTACTTATTTGATCAAATGTGTACAAAAGCAGTCACATAAAATTGTTCTTTGTGTATTTATCCCTACAAATTTCAAAGGAAAATTGCTCATCAGAGTAATCAGGGGTTGGTGAATGGGCTCTTTCTGTTTTCATCTTTATACTCAGTGACTGTGAAGTGTTGTCACATGAAGTGATGTCTGCTCCTCGCACAGTCTGCTGTGTTCACTTTCTACATATGCTTTCCATGGTGTTCCAGTGAAAGGCCACAGTTTCATCCAGTGCAGCTGTTTGAAAATGAAATCTGCAGACTTTTCCTTATAAATTAGACTTGCATCTCAAATTAAAGGTTTAATAGCTTTACAGCTCTACCCCTTGCAAATCACTCTGTGAGCACAAACATTACAGGAGCCAAATCCTCCTGCAAAAAGGGACAAGCATAACCACAATAAAAAGAATATTCCTAACAATTAAAAAAAAAGCAAAATGTGTGCACAGTTGGGCTCACATTTGATTTCCATACCAAGTTACTTCAATCATACATACAGCTCTGGCAATTAATGAAGGGTTTTACAGCCCTTATTACCTGCCTTACATGCAGCATTATGACTATTTTGCTGGGATTAGAAGGGGAAAGGGCTCAGCTCAGTTACAGAAGCAGATACTGCTCTGAAAACTAGAACAGAATCCTTCTATAACCAGAGAGAAACTGCAAATTAATTGTAAATTAATTGCTAACAAACAAAAAGCACAAATTTATTGAGACGGAAAAAAACCCAAACATTTCAGACTGTTTGCATTTCACCTGAGCGTGGAAATAATGGCAATAACCAGCCTTCCTTCAGATGATTCCTTCCCCTCAAAACTGTTCTTTTTTTTCTGTCACCTAAAAACATGTTACTCTCTTTGCCCAGCTGATGAAGAGCCCGGCTTTCTCCTTCCAACAAGCCTCAGCTTGAAACCACCAAAGCCAGAATGCTCTGCTTGTCTCCCGTGCCAGCAGTGCAAGCTGAAAGGACGGGAGTTCTCTCTTCTAATTTTAGCCACCGAAAAGTGGGTATCAAGTGCAAGTTACTCCTTTAGGCACTCTATGACTGACACAGAGAGAAGAGCCCCTTGGAGGTGCCATTGACTACCGGTGACTAATTCAGACTAAACACCTGTAAGTAGGCGAGATGAATCCCACCCATGGAGTTTGCTGCTTCCTTGAGGCCAATTAGATGTAAAAGCTGCTGCACAGTGATCTAGTTTTGAGGCTTTGAAACAAGGCTTTCAGTCAAAAATGCAAATTCAGTGAAAATAAGACCTTTTTGTGGGAAACGGCTCATTTCTGATTCCTGCCTTAGAAAGATACTTAGAAAAAAACAATAGGTGTGGTTTTTATAGTCTCAAAAAGCAAAATTTCCATTTTCTGTATGAAACGAGTCAATGAGTCTGGCATTTGAAATTCACATTCATCTACAGTCATTTAAAAAGAAAGGGTCAACATGAAAAAAATCATCCCAATTATCCATTGGGATGATTATATTTAACACATGGATTTGCAAAGGAATTTCAACCTTTTTCTTTTCATCTCGATTTAGGAGAAAAAAAAAATATATATATTTATATCTTCAAGCTTCTTTTTGAGAAAGAAAAGCTATTTCCAGTATAGCTTTAGTGCTTCTCCTAAAGGTGGATCATTCTGTGCTGGAAGCCTGCAGCTAACCCACTTGTGATGGTGCCCAGCTCCAGCCCAGCCATCTGGGTGATGGGTACCACTGCAAATATTTTGGCCATAAATAAATACAGTGAGAGGTGCAATCACAACTGTGTTTTACTTAATCTAAGGGATGTGTAAACCTGTGCAGAGGGAACTTGTGCTGTGACTTTTCCTGCAGGTGAGATTATGCTGAGCAGGAGAATTTGCAATGTAGCCTCAGGTTTCACCTGGTAAGAGCAGTGCTGTCCTGCTCCTTACAGATGCACTTTCTATGCCACAAAGCCCCATGGTGCCCTTTGGACTGTTGCTACCACTGAATACAGCTGCACAAAAACTAATATTGAAAAACAGTTAACATCTCAGCATGAAAATAGGCTGTACGGCATATGCTTTTAACATTAAAAAGAGGAAACAGTTGAGGGAAAAAGATGCAGACCTGGCAAGTTTTTCTTTGTGGGGGAGAAAAAAAAAGGAAGAAGAAGGAATAAGGGTGAAGACAATTTGCAGCAGTGCTGTGTGCAGACCAACACCAGCACGAGGAATTGCACTGGTGCAGAGCAATTCAGGAGTGACACCTGGGGGAGAGTAGGGAAGGAATTGGGGCAGCTGGGAGGTTTGGTGCATTTTTAGATTGCCCCCAGCTCCTGCAGCCCCACAAGAAGCTCAGCATTCATTTTTTTTCGACAATTAAGTTAGGAGAGTGTTTTGGCTACAGAGAGGAACTTCAGAATACTCATTGCGTGGATTCAAAAAATGATAAGCAATATGGAACATCTTTTCCTTTTTTTTTTTTTAACTGGAGAAAAAAAATCCTCTGTACTTTTGAAACCAGTCTCGTTATCTTGTGATATTTGAAAGCTTGGTGCTGATACTGTTTTCCAAAGTAAAGAGGCACAAAACAAGTCCTACAGCATCAAATCTTGTTCTCATTTCTTTAGTGAGCCAGCATGGATGCAGCTGAGCATAGCAGCATGTCTAAAGGAAGGCAGCAAACAGCCCTCCAAGGGATGAATGGGATATTGAAAACAGCAGGCCACCATTCAATTGTTTGGCCAGCAACTCTGAGACGAGCAGCGTTCACCCAACAAACCACTCCATCTGCCATCTTGGATTTGCCTTATGACTTTTCAGCAGTGTCATTTGCAGGCCTCCTAATGAATGCCAGGCTGACAGCCCTACAGGAAGGCTGACTCAGAGTCAGGAGAACCACGGAGAAGATGCTCCCCATCCAGGCAAAGCCTTGCTTATGCCGCCCTTCCCTTCTGAAGGCAGCAGTTTGCTGTGAACCACCATGAGCTTCTGAGTTCACGGGATCAGAATAAGGGCACCGGGTTACGTCTTGTCGCTTCTAATGGAGATAAATAGGTCATGTGGTGATCTAAGAGTTCGTTGGGAGTTACATGCAGGCTGTGGTATGTCTTTAATAAGGAGATAGCTAATACTTTGGATCCACTTTGCCTCCAGTCCTCTTTTCTTCTCTGCCTCCTGTGTATTTGAACGCACTCACGCAAACACACACAAACCACAGACATGTGGACTAATCACCCGCTGGACTAAGTCTGTTTGAAAAACACTTTCAAAGAGAATACACTCCTCTTTCCTGGTTGAATGTGGGGGAGGGCAGGAGGGAGAGCAAACAACAAAAAATCAGAAATCTGAAATACTTCTGATGATGCTTTGGTAGACGAAAATGAATACTTGAACTTTACTGAGACGCTTTTTTACCAGCTTAGGATCCATCTGCCCTGCACTGTTAGCTGCAGGTTGGCTTCCAGGTGCGGCCACTCAAGTTTAATCTCTCCAAGTGCTAATTTTATCTCCTCATCTCTCTGTTCCCTTAACTTCTTATTTTCTTAAATTGGAAAAGCTTTACATTTCCACCACACTGAATCCATGTCCAGAACCTCTCTCCTTCATGTGTAGCTGTGAGCAGTAAGGGGATGGTGAGCAAGAGTTTTGTGTGTATATATATATGAGTATGTATATATATATATATATATATATTTGAATCAGCCGAGGTAATACTTCAAGGTGGCCATATGAAATCAGATTTTTTTTTGATCCTTGTTTCTGCACGCAGGAGAACTGCACAAGGACAATCCCTTTCTTCCTCTATACCCATGTCAACTGTGCCAAAAGGAAAATTTGCATGTGAGAAAGAGAGGCTGCTTTGAAGTTATATGAATCATTCTGAGGGGGCATTGCCCTACCTAAGTCATCTCATTGTCCATCTAAGTCATCTCCTCTATTTCCTCTTCAAGGTGTCACGTGAAAGCAAACCACAACAGCTTGTGCCATCTCTTGCTCAAGTAGATTATTTTTATCCAGCAGTGAATGCCCTTACTTCCCTCTTCTTGATGGATCAATTGCTCTCCTGAAGTCTCTTACTGTCCTGCAAATCTAACTGTCTGCACTGAGTGCATCTTTAAGAGTCAACCAAGTGACTTGCTCTCATTTTTATTTAACACCGACATTTTCATCTGTGGAGGGATCATGAAAAAAAACACAGTGGAAAAATAAAGGATGTACTTTCACTTCAGAAAGGCTTTCTTGGCATTGCAAGTGCTGTCGTGCCTGTTTTCAAAATTAAGTCAGCCTGCACTCGGCAAAAATATCAGTCAGTTTACGCTCAGTTTTCCCTATCCATTTTTCACTGTGATGGCAGAAGGGATGAGGCTGTGCCCAAGCCCAGGGAATGTGGTTGCTGGGTGAACAGCAGCACTGCTGTGCAGAGGGACTTAGCCCAGGGTGCAAAGCACCAGACCCTGAGTAGGGATCTTACAGCCCTAACTGAGGGAGAAAACATTTCATCTCCAAAATAGCACAAACCCAGCAGAAACGTTCTGGAGAGAGGAAGATTTTGAGCCTGCGCAGTTTAATGCATATTTATCAATGTGCCACCAAGACTTGGTAACACCCACCTCCATCACCAAACCAATGATGATACTGTTCTACGCACTGTGGCTTGAGAAGGAGTTGTCTGAACAACCTGGAGTCCTGCAGCTCCCCAGAAGTGCTCTGCTCCTCCTCCCATTTCTGACAGGGACAAAGCAAAGCTCACTGCCACAAGTGACCGCTTGTGGTTTCATGCCAGCATCCTCCTTTAGGACAACATCATGTTCTTCCTCTTTTATCTGAGCCCAGAGCAGGTCCAAACTGGAACTTCAGACATACAACCAACAGATGTGAACGTCAAGAGCCCCAGAAGGCACTTCAAATCCCATGATCCCCAAAGAGGAACTTGCTTTGTTTTTTTGTACATACCCACAGATACTAGAAATCTCACAAGGATGACCAAGCTGATAACGTTTCCACTGTTTAGGAGGAATATTTCTTCAGTTGGAACAAATAAAGGCATTTTAGTAACTGCAAACATAAAGCACAGTCCCACCTCAGCTGCTCACTGAAGTGCTGCATCTTTCCTGACCGCAAACCCCACCTGGATCTGTCTTCCACCTTTCTCCCCATGAATTCTAGCAGCCATCCAACCACTTCTTGGGCCCAAATTCTGTCTCTCTGTGCCTGCTAGCTGCACCATGCCCACCTAGTGCTCAGCTCTTGGGGACATCTGCAAAGCATAAACAGAATTTTTATTAAAGTTTTTATTAGCCAGTAGAGAATATCTCTTTAAAAGGAGAAGCTGAATAGATTTATTTTCCTTCAGGCTGCTGAACTACACCAGTATTGTCACATTTGCTGAGGCTACTTCCAAATAAATAGGCGAACCCCCAGGCAGGCTGGGAGGT
Organism: Tragopan temminckii; assembly: GCA_028571105.1. Taxonomy (NCBI): domain Eukaryota; kingdom Metazoa; phylum Chordata; class Aves; order Galliformes; family Phasianidae; genus Tragopan; species Tragopan temminckii. The sequence goes on along the minus strand of JAOWBP010004554.1, from coordinate 2,885,425 downwards.
GATGGAGACCTACAGCTGCGGGGTGTAAAATTGGAATCCCCATCCAGCAGCATGCTGCAGGGCCACTCCACTTGCACAACACACAAAGGAAGGAAGTTGAAAGGAAACAATTTATGAGTTTGCTGCGAGTAATGCAGTGATATGTTTAGCAATGCAGAGGTAGAAGAGCCTGTAGGACAGAGTGGATTTACGTGTGCTTATAAATCAGTGCTGAGCAGGAAACTAACATGAGCAGAAGAGAAGCAGCCTAATTTTATCAGCGTGCACCCTGTTAGGATGTGGGCAATAGTGGATGTATAGCATAAAGGGAATAGGGGGTGCGAGGCTGCTTTTTGTACTGTGAGCATATGGATTATGCCTCAAATGGAAGAGAAATGGACAGAGTTCTTTGCTTCTTAATTTCCTCTGAAGGAGGCAACCAGAAAATGTTTCCTCTTAGCGCTCCGTCTGAGAAGGGTGGGATATACTTACTTATCTACTTATGCAGAGTCCTGAATCAGAGGTAATAGCAAATGCTTTGTGTTTTTTTTCTTGTCATTTTGCTTATCAGTCTTGCTGTATCACAGTGCATGATCAGGACCAACATCAAGTGGAACAAAAGACACTTGGAACCCCTCAGCTCCTGCTCTGAGTTTGGGTACAACAACACTGTAGATTTTCCTGTAGATCAGCAATGATTACCTAGAATTTCCCCTCATTTGGCTTTTTTTTTTTTTTTTTTTTTTTGGTGTGCATTTTTCAAATTAACCTCTCAGACCCCTGGGTGACGGGATAAAGATGTCACAAAACATAAGAGAAAAGGCTGCCTCCTCTTATTAACTCTTTTTGTGGTTGTTAAACTGAAAGAAAATGAAACCTGTGGTACATACATGAATTTTGATTCATTTCTGAAGGTTCATGCAAGGTTTTGGATATTTATTCCAAATACACGCACAAACTTGAGGCTTTTAAGATTTGGTAATCAATATTTAATTTATTCCTGTGTAGACCGCTTCAGCCTACCAATTATTACGTATTTGTTTAAAAGAAGAGGTCTAATGGTAATACTTCTGGATCTGGAGATAAAGTCCAGCATTTAGAAAGGTACAAGAAATGTAAATTGAATAGAGAATGTGAAACCATCTGCTGAATTTTTATTTAATTAAGGCCTCATCTGCATTTGAAACACAAATTAAGGTAAAGCGTGAATTTAAATGAAAAAGAGATTGATGAATAACTTCACGGGCATTTGAGTTCTGAGACAAGAGTGCATTGTCCCTGTTTACCTTAGCACCCTGCAAAATTACGTTATTAAAATTAGGAACACAGACTTCTATTCAAGAGCACTGATACTTGGAGGTAATCAGAAACACTTCAGAGCAATCTATGTGCAAGGCAGCTTATATGAAAAGTTAGCAAGGAATTGTGAAATGAGCTTCATGCTCCACATGCAGCATGTTTCATAGAACCACAGTTTAGGGAACTTTCAAATGCAACTTCACCCAAACCTCACACAGATTGTCCTCAGTAGCGTATTTATAAAGATGGTGTAATGGATAGGAACAAGTGGATTGTTTAAGGACACAAATGACATGAAACAAGGTAATCGTGGGTGGTTCCAAGCTGCATGCATCTTTTTGGTTTTGCCAGATAGGTTCAATCTGAGAAGCTGTGAAAATCAACAACTATAGGGACAGCTGGAGGCTGAAATCCTGGTTCAGCAGAAAGGAGCAGATCTAAAAGTTTGTCCTGAAACTCAAGATGCACTGGGATCTCTCCAGCCATAAAATAAAGGATGCATCTCATTCATTGCAGTCTCAACGAGGAGTCTTCTGTGCTTTTCAGAACATAGTTTGTACCCATGCATTGAGAAATCTCTCCCTTAACTTGGCATGAGCTGCAGCAAGCCTGAAACTGCCATTAATCCAAGCAAGTACCCTGTGAAACTGATGAGACATGAGTTTTCCAACCAAAGCCCCAGTGGTGAAATGCACTGATTTCAAGTAATGCTTTTGCCATACTCAGTTTCTGCTGCATCAACAATGTCCCTCTGACCCCGGTGCCCTGCAGAGCAGGACCAACTTTGGTAGGGCTTAAAGGGTCCCAAATCCTCGTCTCCAAATCTCTCGCAGTCAAGACTGCAGTGATTCATATTAAATAGTCTCTGGAGCAAAATGGACAACATTATGCAAAATTTAAAGCACCCCTTTTTCATCTGCTGAGAAGATGGATAAAAGCCAGGACCTTCAATTTGACCTGCACTCGACCACACAGACTTTGGAACTGATACTGCTTCATACACCTCAGGGGAGCTTTGCTATTGATTTCAAGGGAAACATGAAATGGAAATTGAACCTGAACCTAGATCACTGGTCTGGTTCTACAAACTAAAAACTTAATTCTTTCTGGTTGGAAAGCCAAAATATCACATCAACCACGTGGGCTGAAGCTGAGGTGATGTCAGGCATTTTATTACAGAAGGTCACTTCTGAATGTGTTCCTCTTTCTTTGACAACTGGATAGACCACCACATATGCTGGAACAGTACTGATCTAAAAAAAATTAAAACAAAACCCCAACCATGCTAATAGTTCCATCAGGGAGCAGGGATGAACTTGTGGTGTAGATGATAAAAAGAGCAGCTGTGGCAATCTCATATTCATTGCTCAAGTTTACAGCCTTCTGTAGAAAGTAGGGAGCTCCCACACCCAGATTCATACATTTAACCCCCACCCCCCAAAGTAAAAAAACATTTGTTTTAATTAGATGTTTTTAATTATTTTTTTCTCCAAATTATTTATTCTCAGTGTCAAAATACCTCCAGATGCACAGAGCAGAGCAAAGACACCACAGAGCACACAGAAGCCTGAAACCTGCCTGTAAATAAATAAAATCAAATAACTGCAATAAAAAAAAAAAGTTAATTCTAAGCTTTTGTTTGTTTCCATTGCAAAATTGCCATGGGACTGAGGAAATATAGTAGCGCTTAATTTTAATAGTTCCATCATTGTAGATTGGCTGGGTATTAATTGTGTTAATGGTGATCATACTGAATTCATTTGGTATTTATTGAGAGACCACCTGTGCACCCATATGGTTTCCATCATTATTTAGGAGTAGTTAATGGACCCATTAGGAGTTAGCAGAAAGATGTGGGCTGGCAGTACTTCCTGAGAGTGGTAGAAACATTCTGTTGATATCCATTGCGTTTTGAGGATTTTCCAAAGAGCTATTCGTTTCTCACTGAGTTTCTTTTTCTTTAAATTATAGATAATCTCATCACAGCTTTCAAGATCTCCTGGAGAAATGTATTTGTGTTTCTTTGCTTGTGGCAAGTCTAGGAAGGTATCCTTCACTTCCTTAACTTTGCAGAGTCTCTCCTAAGATGATTTCAGTGCAGCTGTGGAGGATGCAGGCCATAGGAAAGCTGCTGGAACCAATGCGGAGTGGAGTGGGGTGAGTGCATGTGCTCTGGGGGGAGAGGCGGAGAGAGGATGGGGAAAAGGGGAAATACAGCCTGGCACTCTTGGCCTGCAGTGTGACAAATTTGCCCATGCAATTTGTAGCTTCAGTTGTGCAAGACCAGAAACCTGTGGTGGGGAGGGGATGGTGGGGGAGTCACATGCGGGGAGTCAGCCCTGGCTGTCAGCAGAGGAGAAGGAAGAATGCTTGGGCTGGGTGTGGTGGTAACCAAGGCTGCTCGCTGACCGCGCTGACCTTCGGCTTTGATCCACAGATCTGAGAAGGCATTGCTAACCCTTTGCTGCTGCGCTGTGTAATGACACGAGAGGCTGAGGTGAAGAATTTCCATTTTTGGTGCCATGGCAATGGGCAAATGCAGGGGCAGGTGCGTCGCTGCTGTGCAACACGATGTGTGCTGCTGTGTTCCAGCTGGAATCTCTAGAGTCATTAAAGTGAGTTAAGGGCTTATTTCTCTAGGAAAAGGGAATCCAGCTCCCTCCAGACATGTCTGAAAACATCAGGCTTATTTGCTGCCTACATCCCTAAGGATATGAAGCTTATGCAATCTTAGCTCTGTACTAGTATACGTTTGTCAGCCATCTTTAATGACTTTTGAACTTTCTGGTGTATTGGAACTGACTTTGATAAAACAGTAGAGACCTAAAAGGATTCAAGTTCATACAGTTTTTTTTAGTAATGTGGGGAGAGGGTAGAGGAAGGGAAAAAAACCTCATAGTGCCTATGCTGATGTCAAGAGCCTCAATCTTGGCTCAGTCTTAAGCCTAGACAACTGAAACTCCGCTCCTTAGTGAAGGTTTCTATCCCTGACAGGTATCCAAAGGATTATCTGCTATGTTTCAAGCACTTTAAAACTCTTCTTCTCATATACACACTTAATGAGGAAAGCATCAATGCTGCAGCTCTCCTAGATTTCAAATAAGTCAGGAAGTCGCATGGTACAAATCTTGAGAAACCAAAATTCATTAGTTCTCTTGCCCACGGAAATACTTGTTTCAGTTATCAGGGAAGAGACCAAACTATTTTCTATTTTTTGCTAGGAAAACAACTAAGCTAACAGTTATTTGTCATGGGTGTATTCGTTTGAGTGGGGCCATGAAACAATCATTTCTGCACATAAAGAATATAATCAAGGTAACGTCAGCATGACTCGGATGATTATTCACACTTATATTCATAGCCTGATTGTGCTGAATGAGGCTGTGTCACACACATACCTTTGTAGTTTAAAGAAGGCAGTCTTTTTCATTAGGTATGAAAGGCAGATCAGACTTCTGTGTATTTCTTAATAGGACCCCTTCCTTTTCTCATCTTACTTAGATCATATTGTTAACCAGCTACTAATACAACAGATGGATAGGCATTTTCTGATTCCTTTTTGGTCACGATTCCCTTTTAACTGAAATCACCCAGGTTCTCAACTGCAGCAGCTTCACCCCAAGTTTGCCTCCATCACATTGCTCATTGGCACGGCATGGCTTTGTCTCACGAGGACAGAGCAGATTGCTGCCCAGCAGTAGAAGTTTTTGAGATATGTTTTAGCTTCTGTGGTGCTTTTGCTTTTTGTTTCTTTTGGCAGTGTTGTG
>JAOWBP010004554.1:2857470-2880280 GCA_028571105.1 Tragopan temminckii | reverse complement strand
GCACTGAGTGATGTGATCAGTGGGCATGGTGGGGTGGGTTGGGGTCGGACTTGGGGATCTTAGAGATCTTTTCCAATCTTGACGATTTTCTGATTCTATGTTCCAAGCCACCAACAAGTTCATGGTAATAGCAGTGCTGCCAATCTCTCCTCCCATAGTTGGGATTTCAGGTCGAGGATTTTTGGGTCAATCCAGAAGAGCCTTTCCTTACTGCTCCCAGAGGGAAGATGAGTGGATAATACAGATCGCAGAACAGGCCTTGCTAAGCTCAGTACATTTTCCCGTGTCGTAACAGACGTTTGATAACAAAATAAACCTGCATAAGCAAGTCAGCCCATGGCAAAAAGAGTAATCCACTTAAGTTGGGTGGTTTCTGTGGTGCAATGCAGCGCAGCGCTGCTTCCCCTCTGGCAGTCCTTGCTAGAATCTAAGGCTTGTTGTAAGTAAAACAAGTTTGTGAGGCTCAGACAAGAGACCACTTTGTAAAGCAACTTGTGCCTGCATGACTTGAAAGAGCAAGAAGAAAGCACACTTAGGACACGTTATTACAGGAGCTGGCTGCAGGTAAAGGCCTCTTTTCCAGTTTTAGCTGGTTTGTCAGTAATACGGTTGCAGCACCATAGCTGTGAATTAGTCAGTGTGAATTAGGACTCTATTAAAGCTGGCAGCAGGAGATGCTCTCGGGGAAGCCCTTCTCCCGAGCTGCGACCCTCCTTCAGAGCACACAGAGCCGTCGCGTAACACACACAGATGCTGGCTGTGCCATTGGGAAGCCCTGGCAGCCAGACCTGCAGAGCCTGACCTACTTTGGAGCAGGGATGTCAGAGTTTACATTCTTCCTCCCTACCTTTACACGCCACTCGTTACATAGGGCCTCCAACACCACTCATTATAGGGGTGTCAGCAGCCCAGCTGAAATGCGCTTCACCGAGATCAAAGCAGCATGCAAACATCCCATATTCAGTCTATTTACCAGAGATCAAATAACATCTATAAAGCATATGGCCTTTCTTTTATAAACTACTCATCCTACATTGAGCAGCTGCTTATCTCATACTGTGGAGATCTTCCTCACAGTCACACAGAGCTAAGAAAGTAAGGTTTTTGTCTGCCTGTGCTACAATGGCTTTAAGTTGCAGCTGGGGAAGGTTGGATATCAGCAAAAATTTCCTCTCCCAAACAGTGGTGATGCACTGGCACAGAATGCTCAGGGAGGTTGGGGAGGTGTTCAAGAACTGTGGAGATGTAGCACTGAGAGACACAGTTAGTGGCATGGAGGGATAGGCTGGACTTGGTGACCTCACTGATCTTTTCCAACCTTAATAACTCTATCCCCTTGCAGCAACTAGCTAGTTCTTGCTTATCAAAGCCCTTCAAAAAATCCCAGCACTAGCCTTCAAATGTACTAGCTTTTTGATTAGAAGACCATTGATTAAGAAAACCACCCAACTCTCCTAAGCTTCTCACTCTAAACTGGGGGATGCTTGGGCATCCCAGCTTGTCTGGGCACAGTTGCTCATCATTTCCTCCAGCACTGCTCCGTGGACATCAGCTGTTCACCCAGTAGGCAGGATAAAATGAGTGATTTCTTTCTCTTTTCATTTTTTGCTTGCTGTAGCACTTGCAGGCTGTGCCTTGGGGTGAAGATAGTCTGCAAGGGTCCTTTGGAGAGTTCCTTCTCTTGCAAGGCCTTGGAGAAGAGGCTGTAATTGGCATATTAAGCAGTTGCTGGTGGAGGATTATAGTAAACTTTGTCAGGTGAGAAAGGGTGTGTTGTGCTCTGGGAAATTTAAGAAGTGAGGGATAATTTTTGGTAATCACTTTACACAGGCATCTACCAGGGAGAGAGGGTAGCTATGCTAGTAAAATACTGGCCTTGTATGTAATAGTTGGCCTCTGGCTTTTTCATAAGCTTCCCATGTAGCTTCTGACAAAATAATTTGTAGAAGTTGGTTTTTGACATCCTGTAGGTAAGTAAAATCATGAGAAAATAGCTCTGGAACTTTGTCATGTGTTCACATCTCAATTTGCTCTATGCAGATAGGATGGTAATGGTATTACTTTCACTCAACTGCCTTCTCCAGACACAAGGCAGGGAGCACCTCTGAGGATGGGGCTGCACTCTTCAGTGAAGAATGAGAGCTGGGTGAAGTCTGTAGGTGCCATCTTCCATGCCTTCCTGGCCCTTCTTCTGGCTTCTGCATGGCAGGGCTGTGCCCGGGCAGCCCCCACACAGAGGATGGGACTGGCTGGCCATGGGGCTGCTGGCTCCAAGAGGAGCTGCGATGCATCCCCAACCAGCAAAGCTGGTGGTGTTGGGGTGAGATCTTGCCCAGCAAGGGCTCTGTGCATCATTGGTCCCTGTATGTCCTTAGCAGGGTAAGGAGAAACTCAATAGGTCTGGTAGATGTTTGTGTGTTTAGTTTTTCTTGATTCCACTTGGGCTGAAATAACTTGACAGTGTTCTTTGATGGGTGGGTGGGAGAAGGTAAAGCCTTGTGAAAAATCTGTACTAAACACTTCAGGTTGTTCATTTTAGCATATCAATTTATTGAGATGTTTGGCATAAATTATCCCCAAGGACTTCAACAATTTGATCCCTTCTTCTTTTTTTTTTCCAAAGCAGTGTATGCTTTAATTAATAGCTTTTATATTTTAGACTAGCCAAAGCAAACTTCTTTAACCAGAAAAATGTATATATTGACACACCTTTAAGGCAGTAAACTTTTCTGCATGTTAATATTGAAAAGAGCCTCATTAATTAGGCAGTCACACTCACACAAATCTTCTGATAGAATAAGTGCATTGAAAGTTTTAGATCACTTGGGACAAGTTCTGCCTGGAGCAAAGCTGCAAAGTTAATGCTCTGTATTAACTCTGGCAATCAACCCCCAAAATGGCTGCATCCCTCAAGGCCAGTCGTTCCATTTGATCAGGTTGCAAAGCAAATTAGCATTCTCTTTGCCCTGGCTCTGATGCTTCCTATTCTTTTCATGAATGATTTATTGGTCTCCCTTGCCCAGGATATGCTTGTTTTACCATCTACCTTTTTAGTGATGTTTTCCCCAGTGAAAGGCATCCCCTGTGGTTTTGGTGCTAACTGGAACTTGTGCCGGATGCTGCTCCGGCTTATGCTGAGCAGCAGCATTTCCTGCGTGATGGCAGGAATTTGCTCCAATGACTGCTGACTTTCTCATTCATCTTTCTCCAAATTCTGTTGTCTGTATTTGGATAAAACTGTCTTTGAAAGTTGCATGCTCAGGCTCCAAAGAAAGCCCTGTGTTTGCAGGGCCATGCCAGCTAAACCCTGAGGAAGTGACTTGCAACAGCTGGTTCTCTGGAAGAAAACCTTGCAAAAGCTTGAGAAGAGCCAAGAAGTCCCACACGGGGTGTTTTTCATGTACGCTGAACCATGGAGGTGCTGCAGGACAGAAGTGTTCCCTGGCCCCTCAGCCTCCAGCATTAGCAGTGATGGAAAAGCTGTACCTGGGCTCCCTTGCAGATGAAATTTCTTGGCTGTGAAAACCTGAGTCAGGAGCAGGTGGGGAAAAGCAGGGGAAAAAATTCTCATCCAGTACTGGATTCACCAGATTCAAGAACGGAGAAATTTTTCTTGGTTCTGCACTGTAGGAGAAGCAAACAGCTGTGACAAGTCATTGTTCTGGAGGTTCTTCAGCGACTTCTTCAAAACATTAGTTTTAAAAAGAATGCATAAAAATAAGATTGGGATGCTTTTGCCTCGTTCCTTACATCTCTGTGCTGGTTTGAGAAGTTTCTTGAGGGACAAGTCCTCCCCACTATCTATTTCTCACTTCCTTTTTCCTGGAACCTCCTTGTCAGCAAAACCCTGCCTGACTTTCAGGAAAACCCTCCTACAAGGTGACAGGGAGTCATTCATTCTGGGAAGGAAGGCTCTGGTTTTAGCCAGACTTTCCTGAGCGCAATCTATCTATTAGTTTTGGTTTAGTCCTTTTTCTCCCTCCTAGAATTACTGGTGATTACCTGAATTGATTCTAACGAGCTCCACAGACCCGAAGGTATTAGGTACCAGTCTGAAGTTCAACTCTCTGTTCAAAGTGAACACAAACTCGATCAGCTATCATTTGACTACTGTGTGTATGAACACTGATTTTCATGAGTTATTTCTTATTTTCATCTGTGCAATCAAGATGAAAATCATGTCTGTTTCTTCTGATGTCCAGAGAACAGTGACATGGGAACCGGTCTCATTAGCACTCATGGGAGATGCTGGTACAGCCTGGGAAGAGAATGTGCAGCTTCTGACTTCTTAAATTTTAATGACACAGTTTATAGGGCTTTGATCCTCTAAGTTATCTTTACTTACTTGAAGGCTCATGAAAGTCAATGGGACCTATTTACCATCTAGGAAGTTAAACGCAGGAGTCGGTTTGTGCAAGATCTACAGCTGAGAAACCAATACTGCCTTGCACAAATGTAACTGTTTCTAAATACTAGTTAAATGAAGAGATTGTATTCTTTTCACGAAATATTGAAGGCAAATGGATTCTCTGTGCCCATCACAAATGTTCCTCATAGGCTGGGAGGAGATTTTGGCAGTAGAGTTGAATACTTACTGTTTCAGTTTTGAACTGCTCTAGATGTTTCTCCTGATGGTTAAGTTTCTCTTTAAAATTCTTGAGGACAGATCAATAATGCCATAACGTAGCTATAATTGTTAGTGAAATGCCTCTGGCTGTTTTCCTAGGTTTTAGGGATAACTCAACAGCAGCTGACATGGCTGAAAGCAATGTAGGAATGGAAGAAATACTCCTTGTCAGTTGGAGTCGCACTGCAGACATCTTTCTGTTATCCATTAACAGTGGTAGAGGAGAAGCTGTTAAACAAGTCAAACCAGCACACTGAACATCCAGCAAGTTCCTCTGTCCAGCAAAACTCTGCAGATAGAGGATTGATCTTCACAGCATCATTCTCATTCTATTCCTAATCCAGGTTCATGACTGAAATGTATGGGAGCCTTTGCTCAGAAAAAGCTGATTCACTGAACTTTCCATGCCAGCAGATGATCAAGACTGAAAGCCTGAATATTTTAGTTTTGGTAATGCCATAATTTGCTGTGGATGGGCACATTAACACACAAAAAATAACAAAACATTTGGTTGCCTTAACGAAGGGTGACATTACCATTGCCTGGAAATATGTACCATCGTATTAGAAGGTATCATAAAAAATAATTAAAGCTAAATTGTTGGTGTCAACGTTGACAGCCCTTAGTCACATCACCAACCAGCACTGCACTACCAGGATGAGGTAGGAGTGCTCAGAGTCCCAAGTATGCTGCTGAGTGTCCTACAGGCTTAGCAGAAGATGCTGAGACAGCCCTGGCTTTCCTGGAGCAAAGCCCTGGAACCACGCTGCCTGAAAGTGAAGGATAGTATTCCTGTGCTCTGTCCTGGAGCCTGGTGATCTCACTCTTTCATTTTCTCAAGGCCTGGCCCTGATTCTTTCTGCAAGTGATGTGTAGAATAGACCGGTTGAAAAGGGCTGCGTGGAAAGGTAAAAAAAGAAAATGCAGGAATATGGGGTTCTTAATGCATTTTTAAATTAAAAAAAAAAAAAAAAAAAAAAAAAAAAAAAGCAGAGAGCTGGGTGGTTCTCCTGACTCTCTGCTCAGCTACCAACCCGCAGCTAATGATAAATTCATCAGCTCAGCTTCACTGACTGTCTGCTTGCCTGTGTCCCTGCGTGTTCTGTGCCTGTCTCTGCTTGCCCCTGTGCTGGAAGCAGAGTGCTCAGAGGCACGGGGCCCTTCAAGCTTTTCTTGAAACTTGGTGTGGAGCTTCAAAGCTGGTTTTAAGTACAGGACATTGCATTATGCTTGGCTCGGGGTGGTCAAAGTTGCTGATGGATAGTGGAGTACTGGGTGCAGCCAGAAGAGAACTGCCAAGGCAACAGGATGCTGAAAACCATGTTCTAGGAGTAGGTATGCCCCATCAGCAGTACTCATGTGCTGCTCTCAGAAGCTGTTTCCTTCTACTGACAAGGTTTCTCAGCAGCAATCCTCCAGAAGGTTGGTCTCTGTAAGTGCAGGGCAACTGCAGTTACCTGTTGGTGAACACAGTACCTGGAGATGTGTCCTGATGCTTGCTAGGGAAGTACCAAGCAACAGCAAAGCTGCTGGAAAAACTCTGAAAGAGTGGTGATGCAGTGGCACAGCTGCCCTAGGAGGTGGTGGAACCGCTGTCCCTGGAGATGTTCAAGAACCATGAGGATGTGGCACTGATGGATGTGGGCAGTACTGGTGGTGGGTGGATGGTTGGACTTGTTTGCCTTAGAGGCCTTTTCCAACCTAATGATCCTGCGATCTCCTGAAGCATGACACTGCAGCTTGGAGCTCCCAGGGTCTCTGTTCTGGCAATTTGCTTCTCAAGTACAGTAAGCAGAAAATCACAAATATTTCCCCACAAAGTATTTTGGAAAGAAACACAACATTTTCACTTTTTCCATTCTTTCTGAAGAAACTTTCCAGCTGCTCACTTAAAAACAAACAAAACCCCAAGCAGAAAGCATCCAGCTTCTGGCTATTTCCAGTGTTTTCAAATTATTCTTTCAGTTTGGGGAGTATTTTTTGATGTTGCTGAAAACCAAGCTATTTAGATATTTGATTTTTTTTAATAGTTTCAGCAAAGCACATTGAAAAGTCTTGGCTTCAGCTGAGTGTGGTTTGGGAAAATTTAAAATTCTCCAACATCTTGCAGGAGGAGAAATCCCTTTCTATGCAGCTCTGCCAGCTCTCTTGCTGTCATCAAGCTGACTGTTTTCCTGCTTCTTTTCCTTCTTTCCTCCTTCTTATGTTTGCATTGTTTTTTGAACTTCTCAGAGCAGAGATTTTTACCTCCCTTTACAATTGCTCAGCACCCTCTATGTTTGGGGTATGCAACACAAATAATTTATGATAATGGATTTGAAAATGTATATTTAAGTCCAAGGGCTATTTGAGTTTCCCCATTCAATTTCATAGAATAATTGCCAGGCAAATCTATGCGGAGCTCTAATTTTCAGTCTCTTCTGAGAGTAATTTCTTTAGGGTTCAGGCACAGCGTTAAATGTTTTTTTTTTTCTAGAAGTTTGTAGAGACATTTTTCTTGGTCATCCCTCAGGACACAGCAGTGCATTGACGTTGGTTCTTTGGCTTGTGGAAGCTCCATGTAAAAGCACTTCAAAAACCTGGACCGTTGAACTTGGCTTAAAATGGCCAGCAGCCCCAGTTAGATGTCCGGGCTTGACTCAAAGCACTCAAGCCTAGAAATACAAGTATTTGTATCACAGAAGGAACTTCATTTTCTTAGCAGGGCTTCCTGATTGCCTCTGGTGATGCTGTTTTGGGGACAAGAACGATGGCACCATCCTCAGATCCTTCTCCTTCTGGCCCTTGCTGAAAAGCAGGAAGTACTGAAGTGCCTGAAAACGTAATTAATACTAGTAAAACTTCAATCAGTGTTTTCAGTAATGCATCTGAAAGTGTTTCAGCTATGCCAGGTAATAAAACCTCCTGGAATCTCTTAATTGTCATTTTACTGGAGGTGGAGCTGCTGGTGCCACCCCATTGCAGCACGCTGGGACTTTACAGCCGTGCACCTGGGCTCTCAACGCTCTGAGGGGGGGCAAACTGCAGCAAACCCATCATCTTCAACATGCTTATAGTAGGTTAACAAATAAATACATATTTTTAATTAAAAAAAAATAAATCCATGTAACTCATAAGAAACTATAGTTAATAATAGCATTTCAGCCCGGGCTCTGGTTTGTCAATATTTCCTTGTGCCTTAATAAATGAATTAAAGCGTCCTACTGCAGCACGTAGGAGTACTCTTTCCAAGCCTGGTTCTGCAGTGCAATCCCATACACGTGGCTACTTGTGGCTCAGTGCACGGCTATCTGTTTCTCCCTATGAGCTCTTGGACCTGTCACCCAATTTCAACCCATTTCTTAGCATGGTCAGAGCCATTAATTGCCTATGAGTTTTGCAAAAGTAGGTGCCTGTGTTCAGAAAAGTGATTTTGTCAGTGCTTCTACTGAAGCTGCTGAATGAGCTCATCTCCTATGAGACATCAGAAAAGCGACTCAGCCAATTGAGCTATACATCCAAGGGCTACGCCAGTTCTGTTCCCCATGGGTCTGTTCCTGAGCATGATTCACCTCCCTCAAGCACTCCTACACACTCAGCCACTTTCCCTGCTCTTGCCACAAGCACTGCCTGGCATGATGATTTTCTGTGGCTGCGTAGATACCTTCATGATCTCCTCTTTTTGGTGTTCTGTTTATCTCTGTGAAACAGGCATAACCTCTTTGCTTTATTCTTCTCTGCTCTGATTTTATGCCATCCAGTTCTTTCTAATACTCAGTACTCTTTGTTAAATAATTAAATGCTTTAAGTATATTCACTGTATAAATGTTTCCTTTTTCATTATCCCATTCTTTTTTTTTTTGCCAGCAAATGTCCCTACAACATGGCCACTGCTGCTTAAATGCTTTCTCATCCTTACATGTTATTGCTTGATCCATTTATGTTCCATTTAGGGCCCAGTTCTGCATCTTTGCTTCTATGCACATAATTTTTTTTCTGAAGGCCTTTGGAGTCTCTTTGTTGTTTGCCTTCTGAGTGGGAAATGTCCTTCTCATCAACAAGTTACACAGGATGTCAACCCTCTAATTCTACTGGGATGATTCACTCCACGTTCCTCTTATCGGTTTGTTCTTTTTTTTTCCCCTCCAGAAGAAATGGACTGGAGGGCAAAGGTGCACTGTAGTTCATCACAGAACTGTAGAATCATTAAGGTTGGAAAAGACCATTAAGATCACTGAGCCCAACCCATCCCCACTGTGCCCACTAACCACGTCCCTCAGTGCCGCACCTACCCTGAGCTGGTGCAGAGCTGTGGGTCGGCCTGCTGGGGATGCAGAGGTTAAGCCAGCTTGGGTAATGCTTCCTCTTATTTTGTTCCTCACGTGTTTTTTATCCTGCAGATTGAAGCAAAGTCATTCTGAAGTCTCCCACACCCTCCTTCTCATCTTTGCTCCCTGCCGTCTCAGATCCTCTAAGCCTTTCATTGCTCAGAAAGCCACTTCCACCTTCCATCGTCCCTCTCACCTCTTTTGCACAAGGCTGTGACCTCCAGCCCCCCTGGCTTCCACCCCTCACCAGACTTTGGTTGTGCCTGATGTTGAAATCTCTGTGTGCAGACGCTGCGAGTTCCCCTTTCCAGGTTGTCATGGTTCTTGTGTTGTTGTAAGAAAACAACCGATCGTGTTCCTACCGCAAATCACTGTGAGACCATTTAGGGCAGCTCAGCCTCCTTATCTGAGATCAGATCAAGGCCAGAACGAAAAAACCTGTGCCACAAACTCCAGGGAGCCTGGATCCAATTCTGCATATTATGGCAAGATGAGAAGCACCAGGGAGATGCACGCTTTGATTCCACCACCTCTGTCCGCAGTGCACAGTCTTAGTCATGCTCCTGAAGTTCTCAACGCCCTTAATGAGATCTTCAGAAAAAACCATTACCAGGCTCTTGAAAAAGAGCAGGAGATGGTGACTCTCATTAGTGCTCTATGTCTCTTGAAGAGTGGTCAATTTTTAGCTTAAGTGACCAAAATAAACAGCTGACCATGCTACAAAAAAAGGTAAATAACTGCAAATAGGGCCTTCTCCTCTGGCCCAAGAGAAAATCTCTTCTTGTCTCTAAAAGAAGGAATCGGTTTAACCTTGCACACATACACGGAAACATTGGTGTGAATGAAACAAGAACACAGAAAACATCCAGGGAAATTTTTAATACTCTTTGTTGCATACAAAGTTCTCTTTTGCATTTGCAGAACTGAACACCCAAGAGATAGGGTTGCAAGATTGTCCGAAGCACCTGCATGCAAAGACTCATTTCTCCTTGCAGCCACTCTCCCAGAACAGTGTGTCTGCTATTAGTGAAGCTGACTTGTTTTCTGCTCCCTCTGCTCTGGCATCTTTAGGGCTGCTCATCTTCCCATGTGCCAGTTCCTTTGCTGGTGTTCTCAGGAGCTTGTACCACACAGCTCATTATCTTCTGCCAAAGCAGTGATTTACTTGCAGGGGTGTTCCCATTGCAACATCCCGTTGCAATCCCCCATCGCAGAACGGCACGGTTAGAATACAAATGCTTAAAGGGTGGCTGTGACTCTGCAGGCGCAATGCTGGGTTGGGCTTGGCAGGCTTACAGGCAGCAAGCTGGGGTGGGTGTGGATTTCTGCCTGAA
This sequence comes from Tragopan temminckii, assembly GCA_028571105.1. Taxonomy (NCBI): domain Eukaryota; kingdom Metazoa; phylum Chordata; class Aves; order Galliformes; family Phasianidae; genus Tragopan; species Tragopan temminckii. Next base: position 2,870,012 of record JAOWBP010004554.1, on the reverse strand, counting down.
TAATTAATCCATCCCTAGAAGCTTTATTTGGGGCTTGGGTGTCAGAGCAGATTTAGCTGGTTTTGAATATTTCCTGTAAGTTGCACATCTTCTCATTGCCCGGTGATCGTTTCCTGTGCTTTCTGGAACGATAACACCTTCCACTCGCTGGCACACTGCAGCCCTGTGAGCACGTGAAGCCTCTTATCCCGTTCCAGAGTATTTTCAACCCTCCAGCAAAGTGTTTGCAATCTTGTCGCCTCGTGTGGTTTGATCTTCCAACACCCAGCTGGGGTGAATGAACTCACCTTGTAACAGCTTCTCGTTAAGGGAAAACAGCATATATACACTGATGAGGCAGAGCAGTGAGGATCAGTAACATGACAGACACATTTAAGATGTAGATCCTAGATTCCAGCAATCACGTGGTTTGCTGAACCATTTCCATCCCAGCAGCCTGTCCTGTACCTACAAGTTATCCAAGCAGGGTGGAAAGCACGAGGCAAGAGGAGACACCACGGCGGCAGACCTGGATAAATGCGGTGGCCCCAGAGGCTGCATTACAGTTGCAACATTTGGTGACGAGTTAAGAAAGAAAGGGAATAAAGCAAGCGGAGCACGTAGGAAGCACGCTGTGATAGGCAGGTGACACCCCAGTGCTGGGGAAAAGCGCGTGCAGACGGCGTGTAGGTTCATGTGCACTTAGGACAGACGTGGCCATCCACCACAACTGTGAGCGCAGTTGCAATTAGTACGGCAAAAGTATGCGCCTGAAGTTTCCAAGTACAAAAATGCCATTAATACTGCTGTTTAGGAAAAGCAAAAGGACATTAAACTGCAGCAGTTCCTGTTTCTTGGCAGGAATGGTAGAATTTTGTCACAGCACAAATTTGTGAATTCCCTGAAGATGTTATTGCTCAAGCACAAACAGCCGAGAGGTGATCCCTGCTGCTTTGGCAAAGCCACTGCTTTCTGTAGACTCTGCTCTGTAAAAATAAACTGAATGGAGTAGTTCTTTCCCTTTGGATTTTCTCACTCAGGAAACACCTATGCCCAAATCCTTAGCTGGTGTAAATCTGCAAATCTCCTTTGACTTCAGTAATGTGATGCCAAGTTCCTCCGTCAAAGAGTGTGACCTGTTATTTTGACTGAGCCTGTAAATGGCCGGTTCTGTTTTTGGACTGATTGTTAGGGAGCTAATCCTCCAATTTGCACGTGCACAGTCTGAGCGCTCCCATGTGAGAGTTTCCCTGAGCAGAACTGCAGCCAACACAAAGTGAGTGGGCCAACAGCTAGGTGTGTAATCTGAAGCATGCAAACGTGGAGGCTGAGTTTAGCTTTCCCCCGAACGCAGCCCTTTAAATCTCCTTTGTGTGTTGGTTGTTTTGTTGTTGTTGGTTTTTTTTTTTCCATCTCCTTACACGCAAAAACCACACGCACAGTCCCTCAAAACCCACACTTGCAAAAACAGCTGTAAGTGAACCCAAGACAATGCAGTGCATTGTGGAGGAGCAGTCACTCAAATCTGCCCCTGCATTCCCCACCCCATGCCCGCACATGCTGGGAGTCAATCAGTGCCAATGAAGTGTGGGGAAAACACCCACCCCTGAAACTGCTCCAGCAGTCCCACTCCCTCAAATCCCATTGGACATCTGTGGTTTCAGTGCTTCTTCACTTCAAAACAACACTTCAAACTGAAGTTTTAACGCAAAAAAGCAATTCTTTTTTTCATTTTTTTCTCCTGGGTATTTTTTCATCCTTGTTGCATTCTCCCAGAGAAAAGTTGTTTATATAGGGAGATGGAAATTAAGCCTAAAACTGCCAAAAATGGAGCCTAGGTGGAAGTTCATGTGCAGATACCTGCCAGTGTGGTCATAGGCTTTGAGTTACCCAGCCCTGAAAGGAATAAGGATGATTCCCGTCCAGAGGTTTAAGAGCATATAGCATTAAGTTCTTCATTAGAAAAAATGGTGCAGGATTTTAACTTAAATTATTTGAGTCATTCCTGAGAATAGCTGTGCAAACTTCTTTGAGTGAGCTGAATGTTCCATGGGCAATGCCTTCACCTGCAAGTCCTATTACTGGCCTCTGTGCGTGGGACAAGCTCACTGCTCAGTACTCCCAGTGCTGTATTTCCTACCGTCATGATGCAATGACACAAAGAGTCAGGAACCAATGGAACAAATACCTGTGAGATCGGGTGTGCCCGCTAAGTGCTTTTAAATGCTCTGAAGATGTGCTATAATTGCTGGTAGAAGTGGGAGTCTGTGCCAATCTGTGCTGGTTCTCAGTGCCAGTTGGGACATGGTGAGTCAGGAGCAGATTTTCTTCTCTTATTTCCATCTTTCTTCTCACAAGCAGTGTGGGGTCACAGCATGCCTAGGGGTCAGAGCCCTTTTGTTTCCATTTTCCATTTGTTAATGAAGCAATGCAACTGTAAGACTCTCATCTTTTGAGCCGTAAGCATGAGCCAATGGGAAAACCAACCTTACCCCACATCTGATACTTGTGGAACTCATCCCTTGCGCTGCCATGTGATTTCTGCCACCAGGAAGAGTCCAGGGATGGAGAGCAAACCCTGGGCCATCAGCACGCCATGAGTGAGTGTGCAGGCAGAGGATGTGCTGACAGCAGCAGGACAGGATATGATGGGACCTTGAGTGCTGGGGATCCCAGCAAACAGACAGAGGAACACCACTGGCACTCAGCAGGGCCTCCCCAGCCTGCCCAATGGACCTGGCCACTGGGATGTGCTGGAAAGTGCTGGGATGGTGGCTGGGGCTCATGCAGCACTGAGCCTTCCAATTGCGTGCTTGCCATCAGCACAAATACAACCCTGACCCATCCTGAAGGGCAGAGTCCTTGTGTCTCTCTGGCCTCAGTGGCTTCTGATTTACCAAGATTTAACTCCCAGCAAAGCTGTTTTTGCAAAATGACTGCAAACGTGATCAGGAAAGTACAAACGTTCCTTGCAATCTGTCATTAGCTGGCCAAAACTGAAAGGATGAAAAGATTTCTCCTCTCTTGGGTTACCCCAAAGGGTTTTGTAATTCTGTTCTTATTTCTGCCAGCCACCAAGGCAATATCTTTTGCTCTCTCTCTAAAATCTATAGGCATGCCACATCTCTTAGGAATGACTTTGTCTTAATAATCTACCATAATCATAGAATCATAGAATATTCCAGTTTGGAAAGGACTCAGTAGGAGCACTGAGCTTTACCTGTTTTCTAACCTCCTGCATTTTTTAAAGTGTATTCTTAAACACTGAACTCCATTTTTTAACTGGGCAGGTCGGTGAGGACCTGTTGGCTGTACCTTGCCTCGCATTGCCAGGGCAAGAAGTGCTTTGAGAGAAGGGGAGACAGAGGAAACTTTTGGGGAAAAATCTGGCTGTTGGTAGGCTTGCAGGAGAGGAGGCTGACTTCTGGGATACCTCCAGCAGCTGTTGGGCAAAAGCATTAATAACTCGCAAAAAGGATAAAAGGGACGGGCAAAGCAAAACAGGAGGACCTGCCTGAATTCCCAGTCGGGTTTTACACACACCAGTGACGATGATTCACTGTCTGGTTCTCGCTTTGTTCCTTTACTTCAGCACTCAGCTGTCTCCTAATGCTTACAGAGTGCTGCCTGTCCTTTCACTTTTCCTGGACCTTTTGCTTTTTTTCTCTGACTGCTATATTAGCCATGACCCAAACTGCAGAGAATCTAGCCCCATACTTTTTCTCTATTTAATTTCATTTCATTGACTTATGCTAGAAATTATTTAAGTGCTTTAAGAGTGCAAATGAGAGAAGAAAAAATTATTTTGTCAGATCTTACCTCACCACTAACAGGGCATTAATTTTGCAAAGCTGATAATAAACGTCCTCTTGTAAAGAGATACTTGATGAAACCAGCCTCCAACAGCCTCCTTCATTCCCTTTTTTCCATAATACTTTTCCCAGACGAAAGCTGTCACCAAATACGTCTGCTAGGCTATGGCAGGGGACTTGCAGCAACTCTGCTCCCTGAGCAAACTGCTCACACTGAGCTCCAGTTTTCTTTCTCATCCCTGTAGGAACGTGGCACTGGTGTGCTTGGTGGCTCCCCAGGACCCAGCAGTAAGAGCTGCCCTGGCCCCATGGCACTGTGTTTGATGGGAGCACATTCTGGTCCTTTTTAATGATGATGACCCCAACAGGGAAAAGAGACTGGATTGCTCTGTTCAGGTGCAGCTCATCCCCTTGGGCTGCCCCTCCGGCTCCCAGCTTGCTGTTGTCTCTCCCCGATACTGAGAAGCCATCCCCAGCTCACAGATAGCCACATTCGGCCTCCAAGGGACTGCATTTTAATAAAACTTTCTGTTTCAAGGGGGAATAAAAACATATTTCCTCCTTATCCCAGTCTCCATTTCCTTCAGCTCTTGGCAGGCAATGACTTGGGATATTTATTGCTCTCTGTAATTTCTTTGGGGACCCCCTTATTTTATGCATGGCCTAATGCAAGGCTCTCCCAGTTTCAGAAGAGGAAAATTAATTTGTTTCCTCTTGATAGCAGAACGTTTGCTTTGCCATCATCTGAGGCCTAGCAGGAATTCACCCTGGGCTGCGGCCTGGGCCTGCTGTCCTGTGGGACTGGCTTTGGGAATCAGCCTTGGTGAATAATTCATTTTCCAGTTTGGTTGCTGGGAGGTAGGGGAAATTCAGTGTAATGCAAACCAAATCTCCTCCTTCTTCATTGCACACACGGATACATATATTTTGCTGCACTTATCCTGGCTGCTCCATGGGTAATTTTGCTGCTGTAAGCCATACGTGTCAGTGGGCATGGCCAGACCTGAGAACATGGGCGGTGGCAAGGGACATCCACAGGGACACTTGCATCACAGAGGGCAGCACTGTGGATGCAGACAGGGAAGTTCATCGAGCTCTGTGCAAGCAGTTAGGAGCCTCAGAAAGCAGCCGAAGCCCACCCAAGTGTTCACTTCTCTGAAGATGAATACTGTGAAACAACCCCTGGCAGAAAGCTGCTCGTCCTTGTGAACTGAACTTAGTATTTGACCCCATTTTGAAAGGCGTGGAAAGATCTGTCTCAATCTGTACATATTCTTCTGCTTAGTGCAACATCTTTAGTATTTGACAAGTAAATATATTGCAAAAGAAACTTTGCTGCCATCACTGACATGACCTGAGGAAGATTCTGGAGCACCTCGTAGGCACCTACTCACTGCTTCTATTTTTATACTGCTGCCAAAAAGCAAATAATTTTTTGCTCTTTCTGGTCTTTTGTTGAGCGCTCCCCAGGCCCTGAGTATGTATGACTGCGGTGCATGAAGGCAAGAGGCCTTGGGACCACCTGCAGCAGACATAAAACCACACAGCATTTAGGGATGTAAATGATGGAGAAGACCTCTAGTTCATTGAATTCAATCCACCATTCTGTGTCATATTGCTGTCTGCAAGCTCTTCCACAGTTTGCTCTTACTTTCTCTTTAAAACAGCCCCTATTTTGCTAGGCTAAGGCACAGCCAAGCCTGGGAAGGCACTGACAAAGTTAAACTGAACTAACACTTCCCCAGCTGGGTTAACCACGCCAGGCACTGAACTTCTCTCTGGCAAAATAGGCCTACTTGTGTCACCATGTCAGTAAGACATTATTTTGAAATGCAACCTGTCAAAGCAGGCTTGCTAAGCAATATTGTGATGTTTTCAAAACAAAGAGGTTGATTTCTCATTACTCTGTGAAGTTATTTACAGCTAACCTGCTTCATGGAGGTTATACAGGGTCACCAAGCGTCTGAATACCAGACGGCTGAGATATGCATGTATTATCTTCAATTTTTTTTCAGCCATGCCTTCCATATAAGGCACGTTTTCATTTCAGAACTTACCGTCTCCTCACACCAAGTTGGGGGAATTCACCATACTCTGAGTCAAAGCTCAGCTAAGCACAGAGCTTGCCTAGGGAGGGTGTGGGTTTGTATCTCTATGTTATTGAGAACAGGTTAGGCAGATGACCTGATCCTGCGTTAGGGAACCAATGTGAACTACATGACCTCTCCAGGTTATTTCCAGAATATTTTCCACAGCTCTGAGACTGGAGTTGTTGCAGGAAAGGGAAACTGGCTCTTTGAACACTTCCAAATTCAACACATGACAGCATGTGCTCAGCGAAGCACTTTAGCCATGGAGGATGGTGCCACAAAGGAGCTCTTCTCCAAAATACTGCAGTGCCACCTTGTACCTCCAGCAAATCTTTCCCGCTGGGGACAAAACGGCATTACTAAAGATCAAATGCAGCCTCCAAACTTGACTGGAGGATACCCAGCTCTGCTCTCAGCAGGCTGAAGGCAGTGCTGCTACATCTCTGAACCCTGCCAGAAACAAGCTTTTTTTTTTTTTTCTCAACATAGAGTACATTTTTTTTCCTTTTCTGTTAATGACCAAAAAATATATCAGCACTAACCCTCAGGCTAGCATTAAGCTCATTGACTCACAGGCTTTTCAGATCAGGAGGGACTATTATGCTCACCTTGTCTACCCCCTTGCAGAGGCTAGAGAACCTCACCCAGGTATGTCTACACCAAGTCATTAACTCCAGCTCGATCAAGTGCAAAGCCCTCACCTGACCTGCAAGGAGGAAAGGCGAGAAGGCAACCTGCCCCATGGCTGGTCCTGTGCTGTACGGCCAGGGCTGTGCATACTGCACAAGCTGTCCCAGAGACTCAAAGACCATTACTTCTCCCTGTCAATCTGCACCTGACTGTTTCATAGCTTCTACAGAGTGATGAAGTGACAAAAAAGCCACCATCTTTCCAGGCTCTAATAGCCAATGACTTCCTTTATACATTTGCATCTGATTTGCAGTTTGACTTTTTCCAAAGCTATATGAGCAAAGAGTTGCCTTTATTTTTATCCTCAGTAATATGGCATAGCCTTTATCTATCCATTGGGTGAGTTGAAAGTGATCTAGCAAGAGGGTCAGTATTTCCTTCCCATCCCTCTTGGAAAATAGGGACAAAAATATTTTAGCATCAGTGCTATTATTATGGATGCATATTTCTTAAAAAATAATATGTTTTCTTGATTGTATACAGTGACAGTAAGGGTATATGAAAAGTTATCTTCCTAAAAAAATATGATTTCTTATCATCAATGACACCGCAAAAGCAGCTCTTTGGAAGATAATACTCCATAAATCTGAATCATTCACTTCTGCATTTAAATTTTCCTTTTCTTTGAAAAGTTTTGTGATAGTGGAGAAATAAAGCCTACGAACTCAAATCAATGTAGTCTCCAGCTAGCTCTCAATAAATGCGGTCAAATCGATAGGAAGGAATACAATCAAAAAGTGGAAAGAATTAATGATACTCCGCAGCAGAGGCATAAGAGAGGTAGCTGCAGACCCTATGGAGCTGTAATGCTGGATGGTGGATTAGTTAGGAGGAGGCACAAGCTGCTGAACAGAGCAGCCCCCCTGGCCCCCCTCAGTGTACTAATAAATCAGGCATAAAAAGCTCATCAAGGAGCAGTCCAGCAATGTGAACCAGACTGAAACAAGGTTATGCTGAAGGTTAAAGACACGGGAGCTTCTTTTATTACTTAAAAAACAAAAGAAAATCTATCTTGCCATCCTCCACTGATATACCACTCTAGAGTTGACTTAAACCAACGGTAGGGAGGGGAGGTGAGATTGACAGATGTCACGGAAGCCTTACATCTTCCCAGGAGGGTAAAATGAGTAACGAGGGCTAATACTGAGGATGGCTCATCAGCTTTGCCTTTCATTTTCCTGTCCTTTGTTCTTCAGCCCGGAGCTATCGTTGCATTTATATTGGTAGCCCTTGGAAGTTTCCTGGCTGTTGCCATTTCACTGAAGATGGAAAAGCTCAGTTCTCCAGGCAGCCACCAAAATGAGTCCCTGCACTCACATGTGCTCTGCATCATGGGCACATGGTGGGCAAATCTGACTGCAGAGGTTGTTGTATCCACCGCTGTGATCACTGACACACACCCAAAACCTCAGTTTTTACTAGAAGTGCTAAAAACTGAAAAAATGGATGTTGCATGAAGTTTTGGGGAATATTAATGGTTGCTTGGAAAACAAAAATATTTCAAATTGGTGTTTGCTGGGCCTCTGCAGAATGAACAAGCTGTTGTTGGTCTTGTTCCTTAGGCCGCAAGGAAATGGCCCTATGTCGAGCAGGACTGCCTCTGTTTCGAGAGCACTAGAGGTGATGTACACTACTGCCCTCTACTGCCACCATCACCCACATGTAACCCCGGGTCATGTCTAGGCAGCCATCAATCATGAGTCTTCAACTCAAGTAGGACATCTGCTCTTACAGTAGGGCAGTCTATGCATGATCTTTGAAACCCTTGTGGTGTTCTTGATGATCATGGTATGCAACAGAGAAGCAGCCAGATAACAAGGTGTAATAGCTTCTGGTAACCAACCTAACTGTGTCCAAATCTGGCCATCCATATGTATTATTTTCTGTGCAACAGTCAGCAGTCCCCTGAAGTTCTACTTAAAATATCTACACTGAGACTTTGGGACTTCAGCTTGTGAGGCTGAAGTAAGATCTGTCTGGGACTCTGTTACCTGGATCTGTATATCTCTCCTTGGTCAGCTAGTAAGTAAACACGCATTTTTTAGTACTAGGCTGTTGGACTCTAATTCAGTTAGCCTTGTCATCTAAATGCTACAAGGAATAATTGTTTGTTGCCATTTTTTCTTATTATCCCAGGCCATTGTAGCTGGTCCTGATGTGGACAGTCACAGAAATGCAGCTGGAAGCTGGATTAGCCAGGACAGTCCCATAATTGCCTGGTGTTAGGAAGCCCAAATAACATGCATGCCTCTGTTGGATTTAGGCACTTGCAGTCAGAATTGTGAAGGATCTGTGGGACCAAATAATACAGAGTCTCATTTTCTTAACCTACCTCCTCCTCAAAACAAAATAAGCTTTTTTTTTTTTTTTTCTTTTTTCTTTTTTCTTTTCAGGCCTGGGATAATGACTTATTACATGAGATTAATGCCTCTATCCTAAGGGGGTTTTGGGATCAGCTACTGAGATTGGCCTTAATGGAAATGGTACTGGAGAAATGCCACTGTTTTGCAGCCCTGGGTTGTCGGAGAGCTGACTGGTCTGTAAAGCTGCCCTCTGCAATACTTTGGTGCTGAAGACCATGTTTGCATGATAATGTGTCATTCCTTGGGAAAAGAGGACCCAGAGCACTCAGTGTGGTGGCTGCTGGCATCAGAGAGGGGATGAAGTGCCCAGAACAGCAAAACCAGAATATAAGCAGATAGAAGGGAGAGGGAGGATAGGGAATAGAGATCAAGGAAGAAGTGCTAACCAAAGGAAATACAAATTAGATCTGAAGTATGTAGCATTAGAAAGGTAATTTGTCAGTTACTGAGACACATGAATGAAGAATGAGATAGACGTAAAGAGCTCAGAAGTGCTTTCAAAGGGTTGAAGTACCAGGACTTTCATATTCTTTGCATTCTCTGTGCAGAGAAAAATGATTTTATAGCCTTGAGCTTTCTATTGACTACAAACTGCTTTGGAGGAGCTGTCCTTTCACCCTTTTTTTCTGCCCCTTACTGAACTTCACTTGATCAGAAATGAATAACCCAGTTAAATCAGGTAGGAGCTTTTCAGTGCAGAGGATAAATTATTGGTCATGAAAACTCTTATATTTTGGCTGCAGGAGAAATGAGGCTAAGCTGAAGTGTGCTGGACTCACTGAAGAGTAGTATTTTCCCAAATTTTTCTGTATTCATATGGAAGGCTTTTTTATGCCAAGTCATCACAGGTGCGTAACCTATAGGCAGGCACGAGAGGTGAGCAAACACTCTCCAGCATGCTTCTCTGTCTCCTGTGAATATCTCCAGAGTATCCAAGAGAATCAAATGCTGCTTCACCCTGGGCCAAAGGCTATGCCTACACCTAACTAAGATAGTCTGCCCCAACGATAGCCTGAAGCCAAGCACCTCATGTCTGTATTTGCTTTAAAGGAGCCAGAACTCAGCCAAAGACCTATGAGATGAAAAATCCTATATGCTGTGTTGGAAATGGTACTTTGTCTCTGGTAAGAAGAGCTCAAAACCATTGTGTCTGCCCTACATTTGTCATATGAGACACTGCGAGGTATAGCACCGAGTGCCCAGGCAAAGCAGCAGAGGATACAGCCAGGATCTGTCACCCAGGATCTAGTGTCAGCTGGATCACCCACAGCTAGCCCCAAGGATACAGCCACAGGTAAGCAAAGTGAAAGGGAAATAAACATGGCCTCATACACCACATTGAGTTTGCTTTTGCCGAGCAAATTAGTTGCAGACAGTGAATCTTTACTGGAGTTATGGGAATGTGTTGCATAAGATGTCTAAATCTACTTCTAAATTAGGTGTAAGAATGAGTTTCAGCAAGTGCATCTGAGAAGGAGCATCAACTCTGAATCCCAAAGAAGTTGTTTTCAGCATACATAAATCTTCAGCCTTGATTTCTGTGTCCAAAATGTGGAGACTTGCCAGCACTTTAGGCAGGAACTGAGATACACTAAGAAGTACAGCAGTGTGCTCTTGCAACCCAGAAGGCCAGTAATGCCCTGGGCTGCATCAAAAGAGGGGTGTCAGCAGGAAGAGGGAGGTGATTGTCCCCCTGTGCTCTGCCCTCATCAGGCCCAATCTGGATTTGATGGGAGTTGAAACTAGACGATCTTTAAGGTCCCCCCCAAACTAAGCCGTTCTGTGATTCTGTTACTGTAAAGCTGTAAAGCATCCTGTACACTGAACAGGGAAACTTCATCACCAGCAATGGCTTGTAGCAAAAATCATTAAAAAGATGTGGAAGTTCTTGGGACATATACATTATGTACCAGATATATATATCCGTGAACAAAGCCACCACTTGGAATGAGAAAGAAGAATGTATTTGAGTAAAAGAAGCTTGAGGGCAGAACCACTATCCCAGCTTCAAATCTGTGACAAAGAAGGAAGTGCCAAGATACAGTGTTGATCCTATGTGTTTGTCTTGGTATGTAAATGGGGAGCACTGAGAATGGTGCGGCTATGGATGCACCACTGATAACAATTTACATTAACTAACCTGTAGGCTCAGTCCTGAGGTCATAAGTGCAAACTAGTAAAAAAGTGATCAGCTAACGCCAATCATCAGCTGAGCTTCAAACTGCATTTATCAAGGTGTTATTGTTCCTTATCACTATTTATAGTAATGCTGGCAGATAATATATTTTGCTGTGGTTACCACTCATCTTCAAAGATGAAAATTTCCTTTCTTTTAAAGCAATTGAATGTTATCTGGCTTAAAAGACATCATGGATCCCTGGCTCCTCTTGTATCTTCTGGTGCTCAACATAAGCAGTACTATTTGCATTGAATACAGTAGACCTTTCCCTCTGGAACAAAAGGAAAACGTTGGAATGAAGAGAAATGGGTATTCCGCTCTTGCCAAATGACCGGGTGAATTGGTTTTTTCTTTTTCTTCCTTTCTTTCTTTCTTCTTTTTTTTTTTTTTTCTTTTTTCTTTTTTTCTTTTTTTTTCCTTCCATTGGCATCGTCTCTCTGTCATTAGCTCTCTGTAAATAAGCTTGCCATTGTCTCATTTGGAAGCTGCTTTTGCATACTGAACTTCAGACCTCAGGGAAAAGAGGGTGAACTAAAGATGCACTATACTAATGGATGCACTGAGAGTGATGGGTGGTTTTCTAGGACACGGTCTGAAGAAACACAGAGTGCTGTTAGACAGCACTAACAGCATGAGGAGAGAGAGGATGAGCAGGTGGGAACCAGGGAAATCGTGGTGCTGCAAAGTTGCAAAGTATCACAAATTGCCACTTTTGAATGACATTCTGTTCTGAAGCATTTCCAAAGAGAAAAAAAGCAGTGAAATTCAGATCCTGCAACAAAAATCGATTTACTTTGAAGGAATGGAGTCAGTTAACAGTGAAGAAAAATCTCCTTTTCAGCATTTTTCCAAGACAGGTACAAACTGCAGTTTTCTCAATTGAAATATTTGTGGGTTTTTTTTTTTTCTGCTTCTTCCTCACCTTCAGAGATCTGCGAACACCAGCAAAGGGAATCTCTCATAATACGTCTTTACAGTATCTTAGTGGACAGCAACACCACACAACGTGTGTCTGGGGTGCATTCTGTGGACAGCTGGAAGCAGTGCGTGCCGTACAGCCAGCACTTGGCTGGGGGGGAGGTGGAAGTTGTGGTTACTGTGCTGCAGAAGCAGCAAGAGCTGAGCTCTCCTTCCAGCTTTGTTGTAAGATTTTGAAATGTAATACATTTTCACAACATACATAGAAGTGAAATCCAAGAAGGTCCAGCATCCTGGTGATATGTGTTACAGCAGTTGGTAGTAAGACCAGCCAACATTGCTGTAGGTGAAAGTGAAATTACAGTTGTGTGAAGAAACCAAGCATGATGACCAGTTGCCATGCAAGGGAGGTAGTTGCTGTGAAACTTGTGGGGTTTCTTTTCCTTTTCCTTTTCCTTTTCCTTTTCCTTTTCCTTTTCCTTTTCCTTTTCCTTTTCCTTTTCCTTTTCCT
>JAOWBP010004554.1:2837322-2850723 GCA_028571105.1 Tragopan temminckii | reverse complement strand
GGAAGGAAGGAAGGAAGGAAGGAAGGAAGGAAGGAAGGAAGGAAGGAAGGAAGGAAGGAAGGAAGGAAGGATGGAAGCTAAAAAAAAATCTGTGCCCTGGTAGCATGCTTGTGGAGTCATTTATTGTAAACATGATCCAAGCAACTCATTTCAGGCGTGCTACTAAATGCTTAAAAAATACTGGCACTGCTCAGCCCCAAGCCAAACCCTGCTCAAAGGCAGGGCCTTCAGCCCAGGCCAAATGGAAAAAGGGAATTAGAAGGATGTTACTCATTCATTACTGCCACTTTAATCACTTAGAGGTCCAATTAAGAATAAATCATTAGTATTAAGTTACTTTATCCAAGACTCCTTATAACACACATGGCTGGGTTTGGAGGGCTCTCAGTGGCTAGATGTAGCATGAGCTGAGAAAGGCAGGCAGACGCTGGTTCCCCCCTCCCCTTCCCTTTCCCCCTTGGTATGAAATTGATAAATGAAGGCTGCATTCTAGGTGCAGCAGTAATTTCTGTAGTGCAGTCAAGTGCTAGGTCCCTTGTCTCCCGCGAGCAATGAGGCCGCCGTCCCCTTTAATGCCGCAGCCTCCCCCTGGGCTGCCAAAGGGCCGGCCCGGAGCACGGCCAGTTTTATTTCACAACCCCCCCATGTGGGAACCCTTCCTTCATTAACAGATCCGTCCTTTCCAGAGGCAGGGGCAGAGGGAATGGAAAAGCCGGGAGGGAAAGTGGCAGCCATCCCACCTGGCTCCTGCACACCGCCACTGCCCGCCTATTGCTGGAGAAACGATGGAGCGGCACCAGCCCGGCATCCCCTTCCTCTTCCCATCCTTCTTCTCTCTTTCTTCCCAAGGAAGGAATTTCCCTGGTGGCCCAGACCGCTATCTGAGAAGCATATTTCCTTCTAATCGGTTTTACAGCTCTTTTAAAGTAATATGTCAGATCATTTTCTCCATATACATAGTTAATGAAAGTAACCCTACAAATTCATTTTAAATAGATGGAAGTTGTTATAACCCTGATCTGGAATTTATTACATTCATTACAATCTTGCTGAAGTAGGTAATGTAATGGACTATTACTTTTATTATCTTTTTAATCCCTCAAAATTATTAGGAACTGACTAATATTTGGCATCACCCTGTTAATGTTTAAACAGAAATTGATATCTTCATTCATCTAATAAATGATGAGGTCTTTTTTTTCTTCGCAGACTAAGGCTGGTGACTTTGTCTTTCAATCTGAACTAGGCCAGGAGTAAAATCATAAACTGACAATGTCTTAATTTTATGAAATCAGCCCTTTTACCAGGTTATGGGAACACTTTGCAGAATTACTTCCTGGGGGAAGCCTGGGCCCCACTGGTTTCTGTGAGGAATGAGTTAAGGTTTTGCTTCAGCACACAGCCAGAGTTTTGCCTCCTGACCAACAAAGCAAAGCACAAAAATTGTGCTAAATCTTTCCCTCATCATGGCAAACTTTCTTTAAAACTCTGTGGCAGTGGCAGTGTTCCTCAAGAGTATCCTCAAAGCACAGCTTCCCCGCACACAACCTTTTGGTTCCACCCCACCTCTTCAATACCCAATGGGAGGCAGGTAGCCCCATCTTAATTCATCATTCCTCCCCAAAAATACAGGCATGTCCTTCTCATCTCCCTTCTCATCTCCTTTGGTAGGGACACTTGCAAATTCACTGAGAAAACTTATTTTTGTGCTTCAGGAAGAGGCCATGCATTTCATCATCTGTGCTAGATCTGGGAGTATTCCAGGAGCTGTTTCAGGACAGCAGATGGGAATACCAATGTGTGGTAGGAGCCAACCAGGGTCTACGCATGCCCTCCTGTGTGAGGCCACCACCATCTATTAGTAGATGCAATATTAGAAGTGTTTCAGCAGGGTTTTGCCATTTTCTTTGAATCCCAGTAGACTGGGACCAAAGTCACCAGTAACTAGTGGCAGGAGCAGAGTTCAACCCCATGCAAATGGCTTTTCTCCTTTTCCATCCAGAATCTATCACTTGGACTTCGCTTAAAGGTGAAGTCCTTTGCTATGTCAGTAACTATTGGTCACAATTTCCAAAGAAACCTAAGTGGTGAGGTTCCATTTTGGAAAGTTATTTAGATAGAGACTGTAATGTGCAAACAAGTTTCTAAAGGAATTTTCAAAAGCACCTCGATTTTATTTTAAATTGGCAATGATGCAGGTGCTTTGAGTCTTGCAGAGAATCCCTGTTTGTACTTTGACATAACTTTGTAGAGCTTTACAAAGAGGAATCCAAGTCACTTCTAAAATTGCACTAACAAATCTGGCCCTTTGGCACTTCCAGCAACGTTACCCAGCATGCAACCTTTGAAAACATCCAAGCTATGTTTTAATGCTTTTAATCTGCACCTCACCTTACAAGTGTTATTAATATTCATTATAGATTAAGGCCAAAATGAAGATAACAAAGAGTTCTTTACAGTTTCCTTTGAGTTAAAACTGGGTTTTGCAACACAGTGCAAAGGAAAGCAAAGAAGTTTCTTTGGACAGTAGCCCTGAAAAACAGTTACAGAGGTGTGTATGTATACATATAAATGTATATTTATATATATATATATATATAAGACTTTTTTGTTAGTATATAGGTGAAAAAATGCACAGAGTTGTTAGCATGATGAAAGAACCAGAAAGGGGACTCACGGTGTCATTTATTTTCATTTTGAGATTAAAAAAAAGAACAAAAATATAAAAATTTAGATGTAGCCTTAAAAGTGAAACATCTTCTGCATATTGACCCAGCATAATGAATATTAGGTAATACGTATTCCCCGAAGTAAAGAACCCTGAGACAAAACACGAAGGGTTAGTGCGAGCTTTTAGTGAAAATGATGAGAGCATCAGCAGGAAAAGCCTGCTTGTACTGCATTCCAGGAAGCTTTGGTAATCTGGCAGAAATAACCAATCTGCAAAGGGTTACCTGCAATATTCATGTATTTAAATACCACGCTGTGCTCTGTATTCTGAGAGGAGATGGGGTCAGAGATGCAGTTGGGCTCTTTCTCTTGGTTACAATGGACTGCTGGCAGTTTTTACCAGCTAAGGGTCTGTTCTGAACATCATCATGTTTTGAACTCAAATGTCCTCTCAAAGATCAATTACCATTTTAATCTTGTAACGCTGAACCTGCTGCAGGTACCTGACCAGAATAATCACTGAGCCGTGCCCCTGCTCTGAGCCACAACCTGTTCCTAGCTCACAGACCAGACACCCACAAAAAGATGCATCAGAAGGATGCTATTCAGTAGGACTTCGGTACTCCTACATCAATAAATAAAAAAATACGTTTGCTTTTTGTCTTCCTACTAATTGTGAATAAGCAAATAGCCAAATGGTTTTGGTAGCTGGTTCACAGAAAAACGTCTCTCTCAGTCACACACGAATACTGGTACTTTCTTGCCTTGTATGAACGCTGTCCGTGTTTTATGATCTGCTGCTGAGGCAGAGGAAAAGAATCCCTTTTTTCATATTCCAAATACTGCTTTAATAAGACTGAAACTCTCCCTCTTTCTCTCCTTACAGCCCTACAGCAAATAAATGGAGGTGTCAGCCCAACACCCTTGTAGGTTTAAACTGAATGGAAGTGTCCTTTTGAAAAGCTTGTTCTGTCTGACAGTCCTGAATGTGCTCCTATTGCAGTTCCTTTGAACACCCATCTTTTCTGTGTTGGTACTCTGCTGACATGGCTTTTCGTTTAGTTAAAGATTAACCGAATGCTACAGAATGACAGGACTTTGTGATAACTTAATTGCACAAAACATAGTTGTTCCTATGCAAATCGGAGGATAATTGGGCACTAAGAAATTACTCCCCCTGTATAAAGATGGCAAAGTGGATTTTGGACACACATAGGGAATAATAATCTATTACCTTTTATTATATTTGAAAAAACATAGTTCATAGTTTTTATGATGAGTGTTAGACATGCGTTTAATAGCATAAGGATATTCAATTATGTACATTAAATATAAAGTCTGGAAGCTCTAAAGTCTCCTTAGCTCTAAGTGTATGTTAACAGCTGACATTGAAATTAACATAACAATGTGGGAGCTTTGCAATATGTTCATAACCTGTGAATCATAACGAATATTCCTCTCGAAGGTCCCAGGGTATTTGCAAGCCAAAGAGAACATGGAGGACACTCTTTTAAATGAGAAAACACAGCAGAAGCTCCCTGAAATTGTTTCTTTGTTATAATTATCTTTGGGTACGAGTAAGTATGAGATTACAGCATCATCTAAACAAACATCATAAACCAGATAGAACAATGATATTATAATCGCAGAAGGGACAATCCCAGGGCAATTGATGCAACCCAGAGTAAAGGTCTGGGGCAAAGAGCAGAGTGTAGAAAAGAAGGGTAAAAAGGAAAGTGATGTGTGATGGCTGTGGAACTGGTGGTACTATTTACCAAACTACTGAAGACTCACCTCTAACAATAGCAAGGCACCATAAACCAAGGTCCGTGAGCTAAGCTCAGTCTCACGTTGAAAGGGCAATTACAGTGCACCACATCCTTCTCCCTCAGTGTTTCGCTGCAGACGCTCAACACTTTAGGAATTCTAAAGCACAACAAAATGGAAATGGTATTGGAACAGAAAGAGCCTCCCGAAATGAACTGTACGCAGCCCGTTGTGTTGGCATGATTGATACTGGAGCATGTAGGTGTAATGAAACTGATGCTGTCTCTTCTGCACCTGTGATTTATTGAGTACAAATTTAAGATGAGAAAAGGCCCCATACCAGGAGCTGCATCTTCCCCCTCAAAGAGGGCATGGTCATCCATCACCAGCCATTGCAAAAGGCCCAATAGTGAGCGGCTCATCAGATGAGCCAATAGTCTCTTTGTTGGGATTCCTAACAAGTGTTGGATCAGCAAAAGTCTATTTAGGCTGGTGGACCTTTCAGGACCAATTTGTAGTGGGTCACTGATTCTGCTAGTGTATTATCTTCTTTACTACTAGTACCAGTTGGGCAAGCAGCAAAGATTAATGATTTTAGCTGCTGCCTGTTTGTGGCAATCTACTGCTTCTGGACCAAAGATTAAGATTTTTTTGTGCTTTACTCGAAAGGACACACCTTTTATCCAGGACCCTGTTTTATTTGCTGAGTTCTGTACAAATAATAATAATAATAAAAAATAATGGGCACCCCAGCTGCATTTTTTAATGGCAATAAAAGGGATTTTTGCTGGTGTATAGCGCAACAAGAGAGTTTTGCAAGGGAATAATAAAACTCAAAGCTGAGAGTAAGTTTCAGTCTTCTTGGGCTGGAGAATACGGCACAGCACAGCTCTTTTCTCCATCCCACAATACACTTTGCTGGGAAAGGGAAAGAGAGAAATGGGGCTCTCCCCAGCAAGAGATAATTAATTTTCCTATGTTAATCTTTCATAATTTTTCATAGCGGAAAACCTCATATTGATGGATTTAGTGATAGTGCAAAATACCTTGAGGGCAGCCTGGAGCTGCAGGGATGCTGAGTGGATTTGGTCACTTTTTCAGCCAGTTTCTCTGTAAAAGAACTCAGAAATGACGTTGCTGTGACTGCATCATCCCCAGGGCTACCAAAGCTGGCAGTCCTGTTTTCTGTGGGAGCACTGACCAGCAAACAGAGGTACATTCCTGAGCTCAGAAGGTGGTACTGCACATGGGACATTTCCAGAGAAATGCCAGTGGCTCCTTGTAAAAACACAAGACATTGCACTGCTTAATTCAGAAGGGACAAACCACTGCTGAAGAGATCAGAAATGGGAATTCAATGACTTAAGCAATTCAGCTGTTGGAAGAACAGACCCAAACAGGATAAAATAAACTACAGTGCTTCTGAAGGCCTTGCTGCAAGTGTTCATTATTAGTGTTACGTGTACTAGAAACTTTCCAGGGGCCAAAGCAGAGGTTGCAGCCCTGCCATAGGCAAAGGTCAGCAGAAAGACAGGCGCTGCTGGTGGTGGGGAAATGGTTCAGGAACCAGCACAGCTCCTGCAAGGATCTGACAGGGGCTCATTTTTCCAAAGGGCTTCAACTGCAGCCATGCAAGGCCCGTGGGTGAGCCTGGGACGTCCTGTGTGTGCTCCTGAAGCTTTCACACCCCCAAGAGGTCGAAGATGTTGTGCCTAGTGTTTCCAAAGGAAAGCCCAGGGCTTTCTTTCTGTTGAAAACGAGGACAAAACATCCAAGTGTGTGAAAAATGCGCTCATCAAGGATCTAATTTTTAAAGGGAAGAATTCTATAAATGACCTAATAAAAAAGTGATCTAATTGTTTCCACAACTGCTTCCTAAATTACCGGGGCCTTTTCTCCTCGCTTGTCATTGTTCACGGAGTCATAAATCACAACCCAGGAGATCACTCAGCTCTTGACAATTTGCAGCCGTACTCCCGCGTCCGCATTCAGCCGGGCTGCGACCGCTGACGAGCTGTGCCTTGAGCAGTTGACAGGTGCAAAATAGCACAAGCAACGAGGATACCATCAAGTCAAGAGGTTTTTATTTTTATTTTTTTTAGATGCTTATCTTCTGCTCTTCTTATGAGCGCTGTAAAAAAACAAGGGTACTCCAAGGCTTGGTGCTTCGAAATCAGGTTAGGAAATATAATGTGAATTTTCTTCTGCGCCATTTATTGAAATATGATTGTGATGGTGTAAGGCAGGAAAGGTGTCTCATTTAAAGTAACATTTATTCAAAAAAAGTCTTCCGTGTGTTTCATGCAGGATGTCTTCTCACTTCAATCTCTGGAGCAGATTTTCATCAAACATGAGAGAGGGAGGAAGATGAAATCTTAGGAAAATTATAGAATCACACGATCATAGAACCAGTGAGATTGGAAAAGACCTCTAAGATCGTCAAGTCCAACCATCCACCTACCACCAGTATTGCCCACTAAACCACGTCACTCAGTGCCACATCTCTACATTCCTTGAGCACCTTCAGGGACAGTGTCTCCATCACCTCCCTGTGCAGCTTGTGCCAATGCCTGACCACTCTTGCAGGGAAGAATTTTTTCCTAATATCCAACTGACCTTCCAGAAAAAAAAAAAAGAAAGAAAGAAAGAAAGAAAAATAGCAACACATTGCATTTGGTTCTTTTTTTGGTGGCCATCTCTCCAGCACTGTCTGGGGTAGCATTTCCCTGGGAGAAAGGAGCTGGAGTGGGGCTCCTCTGGGTGGGAGTGGAGGGATTGCTCCTGCCCATGCTCGTTGCTCTCGGGCATTGCGAAGCAAACAGCACTCCTGGCAGCACAGGCAGGCTGAGGATGATGATGTATGTGTTTTAAATCCCAGCTAGGCAAACAACAGTAGGTGTTTCTCAGATTTGATCCACCAGATGACAAACGCCCTTCGCTCTTTTGTTCCCTCAGAGAAATCGAGCTTGCCCGTTGTGCAGCTGTATTTCATTCCCTGGCCAGCGTGGCAGACGTGTTTTGACATTGCTCAGTGAACCAGGGCCATTTTTAAGCACGCAGCTATGGAAAGTAGGCTGCATCTAGCACTGTGAAACCCCACACTGAAGTCTCTCTTCATGTGGATGGCAGGAAATATCCTTCCCAGCCCACTTCACAAATAATCCCACAATTTATAAAGTTCAGACTCATTCCTCCAGACACTTTCTTGGAATTAATGCTGTTAAACAAAACAATTCAATACTAGAAGTTAAGCTGAACTCATAACTTCTGGCAAGTTCTCTTGTCAGTTCGTTTTGGAATGGTCATCCCATTGCTGCGGTTTCTCTCTTGGAGAAAGCTTTCTCATTTCCAGGGAAAGTAACAAAACCGGTTTCTTCAGTGAATCACTGGAAGGTGACCTAACCTTTGTCCAGAAGGAGCAAACACCTGCAGAAAGCTGTGACTTTTCTGGCCCAAACATAAGACATGAAAAAATGAATTTAATATCTGGACGTGAGAATGGGGATGGGCGGTGTTACGGTGAACTTCTCATGGTGGGGAGAGTGGTGAAAAGAAAAAAAAAAGAGGCTGTAGAGACCCAACTGGGGCATGAAAGGTGTAAATGTTTCTGCAGGGCAGTCTGTTCAAAGCCAGGTCCTCCTGCTTAGTGCAAGCTGTGCAGAAAAAATAGAATGCCCCAGCCGTAGGGACTCTTTGTGAAGAGGGCAGATCAGCAACCGCTGGAGACTTTCTTTCCTTTTCACTCTAAGTACTGCTTTGCTGTGTCCAAGTTCAGACTTGGATGTAACTTTTTTTCCCTGCTGAATTCGAAGGCAAAGTGCGCAGCTGGCCTAAACTCTGGATTTCTGCATGCCACATCGACCTGCTTTAAAGGAAAATTGTATCTCCACTGATGACACGGAATAGCTGGAGCCAAGAAAAGGGCATTGCATGCGGTGCAGCTGGCCAGGAGCTGCTCAGCAAAGCATGGCTCGGCAGTGAGCCAACAAGGCAGGCACAGAAATGCCAAGTGACATGACCAAGGCCACACAAGAAGTTGGAAGCACAGCAAGAAAACTGAGATTAGGGGAGATTTACATTGGATATAAGGAAAAAGTTTTTGGCAGTAGGGGCGGTGAGGCACTGGCACAGGCTGCCCAGAGATGAGGTGCTGCCCCATCCCTGCAGACTCCCAAGGCCAGGCTGGCCGGGGCTGTGAGCACTGATGGAGCTGTGGGTGTCCCTGTTCAGTGCAGGGGAGTTGGACCACATGGCCTTTAAGAGTCCCTCCCAACTGAAAAGATTCTGTGATTCTATGATTTTTCCCCTCTGATTCCATCAGTTGCTCAAACTTTTGGAGTGCAGCGCTTGCAGAAACCAACCAGAGTTTCAGTGGTTTAAGGTCAGGCCCAATCATAGCAAAACCCAAGGGCAAAATGTGTTTTTCCTCTCCCTTCCCTCCAGCGAACACATCTCTCAACACTTTCTGTGGGGAAGGTCAGTCCTTCACTGGAGTCCCCTGAATACAGAGAAGCTTCTGGGAGCACACTGAGCAAATGGGTTGTTTTGAAAGGACAAGTTAGCTCTATAATTTGCCTTCACAATGTGTTCTGCACTCTAATTACAAATGCAAACACAGTAATTGAGAACAGCATCATAAAACTCTAAAGGAAGCCATAAGTGATATAATACACGGACATGTTTACCATTTGGTGCAGCAGGATGCCTCGGTGATGTTTTCCCCATGTTTAAACAGGGTGGAGATTTGCTTTTCTTTCATAAAGTTAATTTCACAACAGCAATTCTCCCCTCAGCCTCCCCACTCCCGAGCTTGGGCCAATTTAAATCCAGCTTTTGGTAAACAGTTCTTCTCTTTTCTCAACTGGGAAAAGCCTATTTTCTTTTTAATGGTAAGAAAAGGTTAATTAAAGCTATTCCGAAGGGAATAAAAAAGGGAAAACTGCAGTGAGCCCTCCACATATGCTGCCCCATCCCACCTGAAGACACCCTGCAGAGCTGGGGGCAGTGCTGCTGCTCCCCCAGTCCTGCTGCTGGGGTCGTGTTCCCCTCCCCTGCTCCTCTCCTTGTCCCTCCCAGCTCCCCAAGCTGCCTGGATGGTGCAGGCAATAGTGGCTCTTGCTCTACTCTATCCATGCCACGAACTCTGCCATTTGCTGGGGGATGGGGAAGAGGTCAAAGCTCCAGTGGTTGCCGGTAGGGCAAAGGTGAGTAGTTCAGATCCACAAATGGTATATGAAATCAGGCAGGCTGAGAGCTTTCAGCGTGCAAGGAGAGCAGGACATAAACGTGGTGCAGTCCCACATTCCTGTTTTCCTTGCCTTTTTTCCCTTTTTCCCCATGCTGCCAGATCATCTCACACATCACCCTTCCCACAACAAACCACAGTTCTGCTCCAGCAAATATACGGGCTGTGGTTCTTGAGAGTCCTCCTGGACACAACACAGCAAACAGAAGGGGAGGGGAAAAATGGAAGCGATATCAGCCCTGTGCAGGTGCAGTGGGAGGCTGGGCGGTGGGGGAGCAGGCAGGAGGGATGCTCGATTTTCAGAGGTGCTGAGTGCCTGCAATGCATCGTGACAGGCTATCCATCAAACCCATCACCTCTTGGGAAACCTGATTACCCCAGTGGAAGCCCTCATAATGAGCATTTAACTGGTTCCTACTGGTTTCAGCCAGCCAGCTTGGTTTAGGAATGGGTCACTAAGATTGAGGTGGACAAATCCTTTGGGAGAAATAGGTCCAAGGGCATAGAAACAGGTGTAGGAATCGACAGAGGTGTCTAGCAAGTTATCAATTAAAAGAAAAAAGGATATTCTATTTTTAAAAAGTTGTACCAATAAAAACCGCTCACACTTGGCTGGTTAGAGCTGTGCATCAGGTGACTTGAACAGATGTCTCCAGCTGGGAATTCTTGGATGAAATGCTCTATCTTCTCCCTTATAAGCCAGTTATTAAAGAAGTACATTCGAGGTATAGAAATGTGTGTTAATTCTAGCCAGGAAAATAAAAGAAAACAGAAACCATGCATACATCACCAAAAGAGAGGTCACAGAGGTGTAATCACAGCTTTAAAGGGGTGAAGCCCCTGATGTGGATGTTGGCAGCTATTAATAAACTGCAAGTATAGAGGGAAGGTTGCACATCAACAAGGCACTTGTACTGCAAGGCAGTGTTAAAGGAAGCTGTCCCAGAGACTAGGATTTGGTTATCTATGTGCATATAGTCATTAATTGTGTGTGTGTGTAGATTTGTTCACTGCAATTTGATATATATATGTGTGTATATATATATGAGTGAACAGGACTTTGCATGGCTGTGCACTGCTGCAGGAGCTGCTTCTTTCCTGCTTAGCAGTGCTGGGAGTGCTGGTATGTATTCTGCACCTGCTAATGTGTGTGGATTTGAGGGAAACAAGAGGAAACCGCCTCCTTTGATATAGGAAATCCAGCATACCACATTGGATTGTTAACACAGACATAGGAATGAAGCATCCTTTGCTGGCCACCTTTCCTACCGGAGCATCTGGCCCTGCCCCTCTCCTTGCTGCTTGTTTCTGTGTTTTCCCTCTCTCCTGCCAGGGCGATCTGGGCACAGTTTATGGACGTAAGGATGACCCATACAGCATCCAGGCCATGTGGCTGCAGAGCATTTTGCTCAGGAAGCACCGGGTGAGGATTTGTTATGTGTAAAAGAAGGAGGTTGGGAGCCGCTGTCTTTCCCCTGTCTGGGCAGCAGCTCAGGAAGCATTCCTCAGCCTGGCAAGGAAAGCAAGCAAACCTATTTCCTCAATATTGTTCCCTTTCTTTGTCTTACTTCTTTTTCCTTCCCATATTTAGGGCTTAAAAACACTTCAGGAGGAAGGTGGAGGTTTGCAGAAACCACTTTGTTTCCAGTTTTGCTTGCCTTTCTCTCCCAGAAACACACAAAAGGACCTTAATTTCACTGAATAACAGCTTTCTAGTAAATAGGTCCTTGCTTTTCTTCTGCACCTGGATGTGTGCAGAGGGGCTGGCATCACAAGATTGCTGCGTTTCCTTAGGTGAATAAAGAGCTTCATTCCCAAAGGGCGCAATAAACCCCATCCTTCCTCCTCTGATCAACAGCAACGCGGAAGCTGCAAACCTGACCAGTACATCAAAAAGGAGCTTGAAAAATACTTTGAGCAAGAAAATGCTAACGGTGCATCCTTCCCCTGTAACTGCACTGATATTAAATCAGGAAACAGTACAGAACGAGCACAAAACATATATACGGGGGCTGTCAAAGCAGAAAGAAAACAAAATCCCTAATGGGGACTAAAGGTGCAAAGAGCAGAAGGAAGAGTATGCAGTATGGGCTTTATGATTATATTTAAATCCTCGTGCAGCAAGTGCCAGAAAGGGAATTCCAAAAAAGAAATCTCTATATAAGCAGGTTTGGGTTTTTTTTTGATGCTGGACTTTGTGCAATGAAAGGGGATTACAAGTCATGGAAGAAGTTTGGGTCCCTGAGGTGTCAGAGGAGCCCTGAGCTGGAAGGATGGTCCCTGATCCTACAAGGGCCACATGCTCAGCTCGGTGGTAAGGAGCCCTACT
Source organism: Tragopan temminckii (assembly GCA_028571105.1). Taxonomy (NCBI): domain Eukaryota; kingdom Metazoa; phylum Chordata; class Aves; order Galliformes; family Phasianidae; genus Tragopan; species Tragopan temminckii. Next base: position 2,838,712 of record JAOWBP010004554.1, on the reverse strand, counting down.
GGAGCTGTGGTGCTCTATTGAAAGGATGCTCATGTGGGGCTGGATTTCCTCACGCACAACTGAGGCCTTGTCTTCCTTTCCTCATTCTGGAGCATCTGAAATCTGTTCATCCATAGAGTGTCCTGCTGAGCTGATTGGAAAAAAACAGGCAGCAGCGGCCAGAAAGGTGGGCTGACCTTTACTGGAAGGTTTTCTGGCTGCTCACTGCTCTCTGTCATTTCTCCCTTTTCTGTGTCCATTGCATGGAAGCAAAAAGCTTTTCTCACCCAGAAATCTGTGTACTGCTTCTATATCTAGGAAAGAGGCAAGATAAGCAGGAGAGAAAATTTCCCTAAGTGAGATGTGATCAAGTTCTGGAGTGTCTGAGAAACCTCTGTATGCTACCAAATGCCATTGCAGGATACAGATGCAGTGATTATAGTCCGACAGCTTCTGCTGGCTCCTTCAGACCTGAAGGGCAACTTCTGATCGCTCAGAGAAGTTTTGGTGCTGCTTGTTTGCTAAATGCTCCTGGAGGGGCTTGGAGGATGAATTCAGCATGGCAGGGTCCAAGCAGGGAGCGGGGCTGAGGGAGGCTGAGGAGGAAAGCAAGCCCTAGAGAGGACTGAACAGGAGATTTTGTGCTTCTGGATCAGGATTTTTCTTGCTATACACAAGGGTGGCAGTAAATAATAGAGCAGCAAGGAAATGAGCATGGGAGTATGTGTTAGAAGCAGTGTTAGAAGGGGCTGCGATGGGACGGCACTGCTTGGAAATGATGAGGGAGACAGACTCCCTCGGGAAAAGATACAAATAAATAAATCGGGTCTCCTCATTCATAGCACGACGAGCCTAAGGCTGAAAGGAGACAGAGAACGGATCTGCTCCCTGCCGCCTGCCCTCGCGGGCCGTTAAAGAAAGAGAAACGGCTCCGCTTGTCCCGAGGCGTCCCCTGCCCTCCTCTCGCCGCGCTCGGGCCCCGAGCAAACTGCAGAGGGTGCCAGCGAGGAGTTCGCTCCGTTCTGTGCGAGCGCTCCGCAGGGCGGCAGGGATTCAGGCGGCGCCCCGCAGCCGCACCCCGCACTGCCCGCATCCCGCAGCATTGAGGGACAGCCCGCAGCATTGCGGGACAGCCTTTGGGACGGGGCTGCGCGGAGGCAGAGCGGTGCCGAAGCGCGGCGTTGCGCGGTGCCCCTCGGCTCGCTCTGCTCTTTCAGCCCTCCTCGAGCCCCCGCTTCTAAAGGAACTCCGTGCCCCCAAGCCCGTCCCGATCCCTCCAGCCCCGCTCGGAGCTGCTCCGACGGCGGACACAGTTTTAAGGAAACGCCTTCCAATCAACGCCCTCGATCACGCCGTCACCTATAGTGGCACCTTGCCAGGTGCGCTTATTCTGAGAGACACCCCCTTCCCC
>JAOWBP010004554.1:2825208-2837222 GCA_028571105.1 Tragopan temminckii | reverse complement strand
TGGAGCCAGCCCTGGGCACCACTGCTGCCAGCAACGTGTGGCTGAGTGGGGAACACCTAAAAGGCTGAAAAACAGCTTCACAAAAAGGGCAAGGATTTGGATTTGTGTAAGGTGGGAAGAGCAAAGTCCCAAAGGCAAGGTGTGGGGGAGCAGCCAAGGGCACATGGTGGTGACACCTCATAGCTCTCCTTTAATCTGATAGCGGGTACACAGTGAGGGAGATGAGTGCTTCTTTTCTTCTTTTGTCCCCCAAAGAAATCATCAACCTAAATCATAGTAGATAGTGGATATAGGGAAATGGTACAATTTATAGGCTTGGAATAATCTGCCCAGGGAAGCCATGTTGGCTTTTTTTCCAGAGGGGAATGTAAAGAAAGTTCTTCCTTGGGGCTATGCCAAGCTGTCTGCTCTCTAGCCCAGCCTTGAAGAGAGGGAACAGAATAGGGATGTTTCATTCTCCTGGAGTCTGAGGCAGGATCAGATCACCACGATCACCTATTCAGGACTGTGCCTTTATTTCCCCCTGCATCTCTTTCACTTGCTTCCTTCCTTTCTTGGAGACCTTAAGCTTGGGAGTTGGGGCCCTGTGCATTTACAGATTATTTCTTTCAAAACTGGAGTTTAGGTACTTCTGTTGCTAGAAAGCTGCAGTTTATTGGTGTCAGCTCACCTTGTCCCCAGCCGAGGACTGCTGTACGAAGAACACAACCAGCCTGCAGCACCACTGCAACCAGACAGGATCACAGGCTGTGACAGAAGCGTAATCTAAGTAAAAACACTGGATATGTCTGTTTATGGATCTAATAAATTATGTTGGAATTGTGTGGTTATAAATCCAGGCTGTCCAGTAAACCCAACAACTAATTTGTCAGTTTCTCGTCTAGCAATCTGAATCTCTGCTGCAATTGCTCAGCATGCAGATAACAAGGTGCCTTACAAATCTCTTGGTTAAATGTCATTTGTTTCAGTGCCATAACATGCTATGGATCATTGCTCACACACAGTAACCCAATTATATTAACCTGTGCAGCAATACGGTGTAATGACATGACATTAATGTGAGCACTTCAGAGGTTTCCGACAATTTGGTCTTTCTTCCAAAGGTGTTTTCTTTTCTCCTTGAGCAACTTCCTCCTTCTTTCCTCCTTCCTCCAATGCTTAGAGGTAAAGCAGCATATCTCTCCAAACCAAACTAAAATCGTTGTAGTTTCCCAAATAACTGAATCTCTCTCACAGCTTGGAATGTGTGATTGGGCCGTGTTACGTGTTGGAATCTCTCCAAATCAGAAGTATTGCTATTCCTTTGGCACTGACGTCTCTTTGGCATTTTTATACGAACACCTTTTAAATACAAACCCTTACATTTTGTCGGTATTCATCTTGCAGTGGCAGGGGAATACGCAGGGAAGAAATTAAAAAACAAAGCTACTTTGAGATACAATCATTAATATTTTCCAGCAATGGGAGGAAAGCTGGCCAAATGTGCTAGCAAGTGGCCTGGCTGATCTGCCTTCTGTTTGCATTGCTGCCATAGGCACTGAGTAACCAAATAGTGACAAGTAGATCACTTTGAGAAAATCCGATCATTCAGGCACCTGAATGGCATAGAAGTGGTTAAAGGTTTGAAATATTGCAGAAAAATCCCTTTTGGTCTTTTTTTTTTTTCTTTCTCTTTTTTTTTTTTTTCACTTGCTGTCACAGAAATAACCTCCCTCACGTCATGGGGAGGGTGCACCAGTCAGCAGTGCAGAGAGGGCTGCAGGGCTGATGGTGGAGGTGAAGGATTTACAGCTCTGTGTCCTCCTGTAGCTGTTTCACATCATTACAGTGTATTGGTCGGATACTGATCCTTCGGTGATGCTCTGCTCCCCAGGTGGTTTGCCAGTGAAGGTGACACAAGAGAAGTAATGGGCCCACAGTCTGTGCTCAGAATATGCTCCTAAGTTTCTGTGTATTTATGGCTTTTTTTCAGCTTCTTGCAGAGAAGGCAAGTAACCCTATCTTAAGCGTCAGGCTGAACTTGCTGATATCAGCTAAACCTAGCCTCTTCCTGTAGGAAGAGTTTTAGTAAGTAAAGAAATCAAGAGGCTCATCTATGACAAATCTTACCTGACACAAACGTATTTTGATCAGCTCGACACAATCTAGAACAAGCACATCTAAATATTATGGAGAAATACGTGATGATCAGCTCCAAACACACGGCTGTAATGTACACTTGCTAAATTCTTTCCATTGTGCTGTTAAATGCATCCAGCTGTCCATACGTTAAAGTTAAATATACTGTACTATAAAACTGAACAGAGAGTGGAAACTATTAAAATAAACCCAGCTATTTCCCTGTTCCTCTATTGCTTCCCAGTCGAGTATATTTTACTTAGGGAAGGAGGAGAGTTAGAACAACAGTTCCTGGATGTGGTGCATGGCAATGGTGGGGGAGAGGGGAGGGACCATGAGCAGCCCTATCTGCTGGGCATAGAGGATTGGGGAAAATGTTCTGATTGATCTCAGGGGGCACAAAGGCTCCTTGTGAGGAGCAAGGAAACCTCTTATGAGCAGTACAGGTTGATGCCTCAAGTCCCAGCATGAGATGAATATCAAACAGAAAACTTCTATCCAGGGCTGGAGCAAGAGGGACGTGATGAAAGAGCAATAGCCTACTAAGAAAATAGCTAACTTTCATCCCATTTTTCTAAGGTATTGGGGCTCATGTTGTCTATTTATCTGATGTACAATTTCTATATTTTGTTTTCCAAAATTAGCAAAAGCAAACACCAAACGCAGCACTCCTGCTGGAGGATAGGTACCATTGGGCCACTTGCCTAGCCAAGGAAAAGAATGTGAGAGAACTGCTTTCACTGGAGGACAAGTCAAAACCCATATTGCATCTTCTGCTCACTGTTTTGCTAAGAGCAATCCCACACAGAACAGGGAAGGCTCTCCTGGGCTCCCTCCCTGCAGAACAATGAGGTCCCAGCTGGGATGTGCCTGGCATCCACAGGATGAACCCTGCTCCCCCCATTCTGAGGCTCTCCATTGGACACAATCACTTCACTTCATGGTGAATTTGCCAGATGTTTAATTATGTGCAATCATGTTGGCTAACATGCTTGCTTGGAAACACACAGGAAAGCAAATCTGGAAAACAGAGAAGGAAAATGTGGTTGTGAGCAACAAAAGGAATTGGCTGCACAGCTCTTACAGCATTCCCCTTCCTGTGTGTGTGTGTGTTTCCAGATGAAGGTTCACACTGAAGCACTCTGCCTGGACAAGTGCAAATTGGTTTTGTCCTGCAACGCCTCTCAATGAGTAACAAACATGAAGCTGAAAAAAAAAAAAAAACCCACACAGAAGCAAATTCAACATCACTATTGCAGCACACCAGATGCTGCTCTGTGGTGTTTGAGCTCTATGCCACTGTAGTGTGATGCAAACATTGGCTGCATCATACCTGTACAGTTGTATCAGGTATAGGGGAGTGTCAGTACACCATCAGACACATGGTGGAATTAATTGAATTTCAGAAGATATTCAGACTATTGCAGACACTCTGGTAACCCTGCTTTCAGGTTGAGATTCCAGTTCTGGGGTACTAAGTCACTCTCTACAAATATCTGAAAGGAGACTGTGGCAAAGTGGGGTCGGCTTCTGCTCCCAGGTAACAGTGATAGGATGAGAGGTGATGGCCTTTAAGCTGTGCCAGGGGAGGTTCAAGTTGGATATTTGGCATAGGCTGCACAAGGAGGTGGTGGAGTCACCATCCCTGGAGGTGTTCAGGAGCCATGGGGATGTGACACTGAGGAATGTGGTCAGTGGGCATGGTGGGAGGAGTTGGGGTTGGACTTGGTGGATTTCATCCACAGGTAACAAAAATCAGATGTGGAAGTGGAAGTGCTCTGTTCTCGTGGAATCATTTGGCTGTTTTCTTGTTTCCTTTTCATCACAAAATTCCAGAACTGCTTTTTTTGTTTGTTTTGTTTTTTTGTCTGAGTGTGAACTTTTGCAAAAAAAAAAAGCAAAGCAAAACAAAAAAAAAAAAAACCCAAACCAAAGAACAATCTATAAATAAGGTTAAGCATTATGAGAGAATCCATTTGAACAGCTATTTTCGTATCATGAACGGACCATGACTGAAGCCAATGTTCTTCATGTCTAAGGAGGATGAAAATAATCTCTGGGTTGGCTGTCAGTAGGTCAAGAAGCAGCAGGGCTAAGATACAGCAGGATTTAGATGAAGCACAAAGGGCAGCCATACAACATATCTGAACCCTCAAGCACGCCTGCCTGGTGGCTCACTATCCAATACACCAACACTGTAAAGGTCATGGCCTCCGAGGTGCTGGAGACGAAGAGGAGACCACGGAGAAACATTTGGGGATGCTGGATAAATAGCTGCTGTATGCATGAACATATGGGCACAGAAAGCAGCTCCGCTGCTGAGATTTTGCCAAAAAGGAAGGGAAGGTGGAGGGAGATATTTCTGATAGGAGATGTCCAGCATATATCATTGGCACTTTGCTTTGGCATTTTTTAAAATAGATATCCTTCTGTCACACTTACGGATTTGGGGTGCACAGGAATAGCAAACCCAAGTCATGTTAAAATGTCCTGGGATCACACCAGCAGTGATATATCTCAGGGCTCCGATGGCCTCAAATCCTTCTCCCATGTCACACACTTGAGATGGGAGTGCGGCGCACTGCTTGCCAGGTGTCAGCTTTCAGGAGGATTTGGTATCAGTCTACAACTATCAGAAGGCAAATTAAAGGTGAACAGAAGTAATCTGTGCAGTGGAGAGTGTAAATGTGTGAGATAAGAGGGCTTTGACGCCAGTCCAAGTCGGTTTCTCCCTTTCCTCCCTCCCTGGTTTAGGAAGGAAAAAAACAGCTTTCAAAAGCTGTTTCTACTCCTATCTTGTAATCAGGTCTAATTTTCCCTCCTCTTAGAATCATAGAATCTTTTCAGTTGGAAGGAGCATTTAAGGGCCATCTGGTCCAACCCCTACACAATGAACAGGGACACCCACAGCTCCATCAGGTGCTCACAGCTCCGTCCAGTCTGACCTTGGGTGTCTCCAGGGATGGAGCATCCGTCTCATCTCTGAGTAACCTGTGCCAGCACCTCACCACCCTTATTTTTAAAAAAATAATCTTTATATCCAATCTAAATTTCCCCTCTTTTAGTTAGAAACCATTTCCCCTTCTCCTATCACAATGGACCCAAGACACAGTTCTGGCTTGTACCCAGCTTGTCACCCACCTGTACCCCCAAGTCCTTTTTGGCAGTTCTTTTCCTCTTGCTACGGATTCCCCTGCACTCTCTATTTGATTTTTCCACTAGGAGAGATCTTTGCTTTAAAATCAACAAATGCACTTTGCACTTCCAGAACTGGTTTGGATCCAGTGACACTTAGCAGCTTCATGGACAGGCCTTCCAGCACCTTAGGGCTCTGATGATCTCCTCCCCATCCACATGAGATGCAGCAAGAGCAAGTAGTGCCCACGCCATCCTGTTGGGCTGGGCTTTACAAAAGTATACAAAGAAGTTTGTTGACCAATACCCACTAAAAATATGCAGCGATCAGACATCTGTTTTTCTCTGATTCTGCTGGCAACCTCATCCCTTGAAGGGTTAATGGCTGTGCTTGCCTTCCCCAGCTTGATGCAATGGATGTAAAAGAGCTGCAAGAGCCCACTTCATACCAATCTTTCACCAGCTTTGAAACGTGGTTTTCTTTTTTTTTTTTTTTTTTTTTTGTTAAGGTCTTGCTGCATTTACTAGAATTAAGTAATTTGACAGAGTGGGGATTGTTGGCCTTTGCTCAGCCAGGAGGTAAATGAAAGCCTGGCTCCCTTTTTTTTCTGCTAAGAGTAGAATGAAGTACTGACAAAGGGCACAATGTGTGCTCACCTCTGTTCACCTCGACTGTTACTCATTTCCCTTGAAACAAGAGGATTCCCCTGCTCAGCTGCCTCGCTAGGGACCCAACCTGCAGTTGTGGGGACAGAAGAACAGAGCAGCGATGGAAGGAGCAGGAAGAACTTGGGCCATTAATAGTCAGACCACAAGGGTCATAGAAGGGTGTGCAATGAATTCAGAACTGGCATTTCCCAAGCCTGTGTCTGCCCTGTGGGTGATCCTGGAACAAACATACACCTACATGTATAACTGTGCCTGCATCTACACCTATAACTACACCTTTACCTACACCTATACCTGCACCTCACCTGCATCTACACCTATGCCTACACTTACACCTATAGGTACACACCTATAGCTATACCTCCACCAACATCTGCATGCCTCATTTTTTTTCCCATTCCCTCCAGGGTTGTCCATTTGGTCGCAATGCTAACTCGCATGCTCTGCCTACAGGGTGAATCTCTGCAGTCTGAAAAACAAGACGAGACCAGAGGCTAAGCTGCAGGGTGATATTTTGGGATGGCTGTGGTGAAGCCCCGCAGGCACAGTGCCCGTCTGTAAGCAAATACTTTCAGACTAGATTCCGGGGGAGCCCATGTGATGTCTGCAGGCAGCTCAATACCCCACATCCACTCCACTGAGCTTTGTTGGCAGAAGCTGGACACTTGCAAAGATGTGTTTTTGCCAGTGTAACTTACAGTGCCTTCCTTGCTGGAGGTCGACATTTGTGAGGAGATGATTCAGAAGTTAGTCCCAAAGCAACTACTGAAGATCTATTAATGACAATGGAAAATCTGGGAGATAAAGAGATGTGTATGAGCTGGTTTTTTGTTCCACAGTGGTACTATCCAGAGAGAACTTTCTCCCTCCATAAACAGTTATCTTGCTCTCAATGCCCACTGGTCACCTTCCACTTATTGGCTGATTTGCTGCCCAGACTTCAGCAGAGCTGCACCGACCACCACCAGCCCAGACTTGGAGCACACTCAGCAGCTTTGTGCCCCATGGGTGTTCACATGCTCCAAGCAACTACCAAACCTTCAGTTTACAGCTGCCTTGTAACTGAATATCAACCTTTTTTTTTTCTTTTTTTTATTCTACGTGAAGTCACGTTTCTGCCTTTTAAATGGGAAGTCACTTCTGCAAACTCTGTTCTTGCTCCATTCATGCAAAGGGACCAAGAGGGAAGGAAAAGAAGATACAGCCACTTCAAAAGAAAGCAAAACGAATTAAAACTCCCAAGTGGCTGTGGTGCAGATTCCTGCTGTCCTCCTACACAAGCTGCCTGCCCTTGACGGATGGATTTTATTTATCTGTCTGTTTTGTGGGTGCTTTTTCAGAAAAGCGAAGGGAAGCAAGCTACAAAAAGAAGTGCTGTCACTGGGAAGTTAGTCATTAACCGCCGGGTGTCTCCCTGACGTGACGGAGGTGCTGCAGCCTCTCTGAAGTTTACATGTCTTTACCGAAGGATGTCATGATGTGACAGACATGGGGATTTAAGACAGATCTTTTCCTGCCTAGGGTCTCCTCTGCTTCTGCAGTGTTTACATGGGATCGCTGAGCTATATCGAGCTTTCAGTACCAAATGCATCAGTACTGTCCACGTGCATCGCTCGTCAAGAAAGATTAAGTTTGCTCTGCACAGCAGTGCAGAAATACTCCCAGGGCAAAGCAGGATGGCCTCAGCAAAGATCTTTCTTTTTCTTTCCCCACTCTTCTCATTAAAGCTGGAGGTGGCTGATGGAAATAGCTTACCTAGCAGGGAGACAAACGGCCAAGAGCTGATGTGCTGCAGGAGTTCACCTGTTGTGGTTCTGGATAGAGCAGAGATGTGGTGGCACTTTGCAAGTGCTTAAACCACTTTGTTGAATCAGAATTAGATTCACGCAGTCCATCAGGAATGTAATTCCCATTATTTTGTACTGCATCTGACCCTGAGGGCATAAGCAAAACATCCCATCTCAGCCCAGATCCACAAAAGGGTTTTACATCACTGGGAGGAAAGCTTGGATCCCGATCTCGTGTAGGAGTTGGACTCGGTGTTTCCTCTGGGTCCCTCCCAAGCTGGGATGTGCTCTGGCTCTATGATCTTGCTGTGGACCCATCCTGCAGTGTCACTGCTGCCCTGCCCACGCTGGGGCATGCAGCCCTAAGGAGCATTGGGTTCAGGGGTGCTGGAGTGCAGAGACACTGCTACTGAGATCCACGTGTCCTCAGTGAGCTCAGGTGAGGAGAAGGCCCTCAGTGTAAAGCTGTGTTACTGCACACTGCTCTGAGGAGCTGAAGAACAGACTCAGTGATGTGTTTCTCAGGGTGAGCTCCGTTGCCTGAAGTAATCTAATCAGAGCACGTTAATGAAACTAGGCCTAAAAGACTAACCAATAATCAATACCAGAGTGTGCTAATATTGTGTACCGCAGACCTAACACACCCATTTTCCATGCTTTATTTCATTTTTCTGCACTGTTTTCTCTCCTTACACAGAACAGCCAAGAAGGAACTAGCATCTCCTCCAAACTCCAGTAACATTGGAAAGGTCCCTTTTTTGGTAATATTTCAGTGATGATTCACTATGAGTAGCCATATAAAAAATTAACACATGGCATTTCAGAACAGAGCTAAAAAAAATAAGGAAACCTGAGTTCAGGGACTGAGCTGTGCTGAGCTGCTGCTCCCACCATCAGTGCTTCTCCTTCTGTGAGCAGCCCACGAGAGAAGCAGCCCATGAGAGAAGCAGTGTTTTGAAGGGAAGGATGAGCACTTTGCACCAACAGGATGTGCAGAGGGAGTGGAGGAGGCGGGGAGAGTTTGCTGTTTGATGTCCATAATCCTGTTACCTGTAGAGGCATCACAAGTTGGGAGTGGAAGAGAATGGGAGCAGACGAAAAGACTTTATTTTCTTTATGCCTGTCCTGGAAAGCTAAATCCATCTTTTTTTTTCTATGTCATCACGCTTACACAGAGAGCATGGATTGCATGACAGCGATGACAAGCTCAGATACATCACTCATGCAGCAGAGATGGGCACACAAAACTTTGCTCATCTCCTCAGAGACTGATGACCCCCAGGTACCAGGACCACTAATCAAAGAATCCAGATCATGCTTTGCCTGCAGTCTGCATCTGAAATTCATTCTTCTAGAGCAATTTCATACTTCAAAAGAGTTCCAGTGTTCGGTGTGGGAAGCGTGGAGCATCTTGGTCCTAATAGCTGTCTTAGTACTTAATCAGAAGGAAGAGCTTTTCCCCTACTCCACATTTACTCTTCACCTCAAGCAGAAGTTTCTCAGCCACAACTACAAACTGGTGAAATGCCCTTGAAAAGGCAAAGAAAACCTATATTGCTACATATATAACTTTAACCCAGCACTTCTGGTGCACCTAAAGCTCCAACATAAAGCCCCCTGTAGGATCAGTGCACTTAGCTCAACGTGATGAGTTCTGGATACAAACAGAAATAATGGAACAAGCCTCCTTGCTTCAGTTACATAGAATCAATCCCTCCAAAAAAAGCTACCACCAAACTTGACTCATTTTTTTTAAAGAAAAAGGCAATTTTTCACATTTTAATAGCTTTCATTCCACGTCTTAATAAATGCATGTTTGTTGATTTGTGTAAGCATGATGTAGAATTCTGCAAATGAATGTAATCTGCAACAAGGGGATAGCTAACCACTAGCTAACACTTTTGAATAATGAATCCCTACTGTATCAGATGGACGCTATTCATAATAATTCCTTGCTTTTCTCATTTTGTCGTGTACAGTAGCGATTAATCAATTTGCAGTGTTATGTCACCCGCAACAAATTGCTAGCACCAAGACAAATTTATTGCTTTATGATAAAAGAACTTGTTTAGGTAGAAATAAATTAAATTTGGGGGTTGTTATTTGAGTTTGATGTTTACATATATGACCCATGCTGCACAGGCTGGCGCAGCTAAGGGTATCCAATTATGACTCCAGTGTTCTGAGGATAGTTCAAAGAGATACAGAAGCTAATGGCATGTTTGTACAGCTAACTAGTCCTTGAGGACACCAAGTCTCCCTGGGAGCTTTCTGTAACCTGGATGAGGCTCTTCACAAGAATTTGGAAGGGTTGTCAGTGTGGAGTTGTGTGTTGGAGGTTTGTTCCGTTGAAGATGGCTGGGTGTTCTTCATTCTGGGGGTCTAGAGGACAGGCAGCTCCCAGCACCCCAACAAATATTGCGTCTATGGATCTTCTTGTGAGAGTGGTGCTGCTTTGTGGGAATGGACTGAGCAGAAATAGCTTTGCAGGAACAGTTCTGCCCTCCCATAACTGGACACAGACTCTGGGATGCTTCTGGGATGCTTGGTGGAGATGCCCAGCCCTGAGGGTGATAAACCTGTTTGGCTTCCAGCAATAAGAATGCTCAGATCATGTTTTATTTTTTATTTTTTATTTTATTTTACTGTTATTTTTTATTTCCTTCAATCTTTGGCAGATTCTGGTCTCCTGCTTCCCCATCAACCAGCTTACTCTTCTTCACACTTCCTCCTTCCCACTGCCTCAGAAATCACTTTGACTCTTTCTCCCTGGGTTAAGTACTGTTACTTCTCTTTTTTTGTCCATTTCTTCCACTCTTCACTTTTTCTCATTTCTCGTACTCCTGACCACGCACTTTCTGTAGCACTGGATAATGCCTCTCCCCTCCCTGCTGCTCCCCACTAATGTCCTTGTCAGCCTTCCCCTGAATCATCACTGTACCGTTCCAAAAGATGTTTAACTGAGATTATCCCTCACTGGAATCACAGAGCTGAGAAAAACCAAATGTATCCAATGCTCATCAAGGTGACCCCAAAGCCCTGAGAAAATAGAGAGAAAATAGAGAGAACATAGAAAAGGGAGGAGAGGAGAGGAGAGGAGAGGAGAGGAGAGGAGAGGAACGTTCCTTCCATTTGTCTCTTTATCTCAGGCATGTACACTGTGTGAGCACTTGTCCCACAGTGAGCACACGCACCATTCAGACGTTATTGTGGACATAGCCTGAAAAAATTATATACTCCTACAGTTCATGTCAAAGTCTATCATTAAATCCAGACTTCACCAGGCTTGGAGATTTTCTCCAGATTTTTGCTGGTGTAACCAGTCTCAAAGGGTTCTAATGTTAGTCAATGGCAGCACGGTAATGATCTATTAATTAACCAGTTTCTATCAACACCCGCGGTGCAACTTTATTACCCATGACAGCAACCAGGCTTTGATAGCAATCTGCCCTCAGAATCAGGTGAGGGAGCTTTCATGCTTGCTGAATAGTCATCATCTCCAGCAGCATCTTACACAATCAAATGGTATTTCATAAAGCTTTCTCACCATCAAATATTCCTGAATCAGAGATTAGAGAGGAAAAATTCCAAACATGCCAGATAGTGCCTTTTTTTGTGTTTGCTACCAGTATGGGCTTAATACATCAGCTCCCACTGCACTGAAACCTAGTGCTTCCAAACTGACACAGCCATACAAGAAATATGAGAACAGAGAGCTGGGGATTGTCTGGAGTAATCAGATTTTTGGTGTGAAGAATCCTAAGCACTATTATTATATATTTTCTAATTGCGTGATGGCAGTTTTTTGCTGTGTCACAACCCAAACTTAACATCATCGTGCCAACTACCGTATGTCATCTGTGGTATACTTTTATCTAAACTGCACTGCGAGGTACAATTGGGGCATGTCAGCAAGCATACTCAAATTAATTTCAGATAACTGCCAATCTTGCACAGCAGCTAATTTCAGCATGGATTGGCCACTGAGTGCTTAACCAGCATCCTGGGAGGGCTCCAGCAGCCTGCACCTGGGTGCTGCCCCATCCTGCCGGCTCCTGGGGCAGCTGGGGACTCTTGGACATACCCATAATACTTGAAAGTATAGGGGCTATGTTTTTTAATGCTTTTTTATTCTTTCTTTTTTAAAAAAGGTTACCATCATTTTCAAACTGAGAAAATAGGGAGGGAGCGCTGGAGTATAGAGCTGGAAAATCACAGCTGATTCACTCAATTAATGGGCAATATTAAGTCCCATAAAATAAGTGAAAAAAATACATAAAGCGGGATTATCTTTATGCACATTAG
>JAOWBP010004554.1:2787746-2821542 GCA_028571105.1 Tragopan temminckii | reverse complement strand
CCAGGGTCATCCCAACCACCCCAAGGGCAGATGGGACCCCAGAGGCCGAGCAGGCCTCCTGCTGCAAGCCTCACCTTGGTTTCAGAGACATGATCTCCATGCCAGTTCTGCACGTTACAAGTTTTTAAGGTTGTAAGTTCACCTCGCCTCTACGACCTTGTCTGGACATGGCCATAGATCTCCTAGTCCATACTGCTGCTATTCCCACTGCTACCATGGCTCTGTCTCATGCTCACACCCTCAGTGGTACACTTAGAGGGTAACGACAGATACTCCAGGAATTTTGCAGTGCACAGATACGATAGGAAAAGCAGCTGGAGCGTGTGATCTTGGATCTGTTTGTGGGGAGGAATTACATCCTCATCAATCTGAGCGGGGAGGCAGCTCAGGAACCTGAGCAGCAAAGTGGCATCTCTCGGCCACCCAGCAGGAGATGACAATAAAAGCTAATTTAAAAACAACGACAACAAAAAGCGCTGGAGTTTTTTTAGTCACTTAACGAAATGAATTTCTTGCACTAGTTCTGAAGCTGAACTCTCTCAAAGGCGATCACTCCTGACTCCAGGTTTCTCTTTGACTTGTTTTATGATGTTTGCTGAAAGTTCAGAAAATTAAATCTTTTGCAGGTTCAGAAATGCACATGATGGATGTGTTTTGGGATTCAAATCAAGGGAGGGAGAATGCTCCTTTAAATTATTAGCTTGGCTCCTCTCCACCATGCTGCTGCTCTGTTAATTAAACAGCGGACATATGTTAAGGCTGTTTTACAAGCATCTGGAAAGAAAAATTAACATTTTTTATCACTGTCACTGTAATTTCTTAACTGTATGTATATTTGGACAATATGAAAATTAGTTTCATTTAGAAGTTGGAGTGGTTTGCATTGATTAGAAGACAGACAGAATGATGAAGGGGAAGCTTGATAGAGAAGAAGAATCTGGCCTGGAGAACATGAGGAGAGGCATGGTGCCCCAGCAGGCTGGTCAAGCAGGGTGGGAATCTGATGCATATTTCTATTATAACAGCCATGCTGCACATTTCTGTTGGCATTTCAGCTCACAGTAATGGAGGTGGTTTGCAAACAAAACCAGCAGCACTTTGTGGAACAGATTTTGGTTGCTCACCTTGGACTCCATACTGTCCTCCATGCTGGTTGCCTTCTCTCGTTGATGCAGGTTAGGATTGTCAGTGCATGGAATCTTGAATATTGAATCTGTCACTGTTAGGGTCCTACTGTTCCTCCTCACAATGCTTCTTACACCAAGACTCCCAAGCAGAAAGGAGGTTGTAGCAAGGTGGGGGGCAGCCTCTTCTCCCAGCTAATAGTGATAGGACAAGAGGTAATGGCCTTAAGTTGTGCCTGGGGTGGTTCATGTTGAATACTGGGAAAAAAATTATTCTCCAGAAGACTGATGATGCATTGGCACAGCTGCCCAGGGAGGTGGTGGGGTCACCATCCCAGGAGGTGTTCCAGAACCATGGAGATGTGGCACTCAGGGACGTGGTCAGTGGGCATGGTGGGATGGGCTGGGGTTCGACTTGGTGATCTTTTTCAATTCTAGTAATTCTGTGCTTCTGTGATTCTATGATTCTATACTGGGAGAGTTTCCTGCTGGAAAATGGGGAACCTCAGGGCTTAGCTGTGAGAAATAATTTGGCTGTGCTTGCACAGGAACTGTGCATGGCCTCTTTCAGCCATACATGTTTGCTTCCAAACGGGACGCAGAGGCCAAGAGGAAAAAGGAGAGTGTCAAAACTAGAGTCTGAAACTAAGAGCTGTTTCTATAAATTGAACGCAGCAGAGAGCCCTGCTCCGGGCAGGCCGGGTGAGCCTTCTCAGGTTGCACAATGCGCTGCGCTGTGTAAATTAAACAATATGGTCCTAAATTGACAGATTGGACAGGCTCCATTTCCAGGATTCCCAGTCCATGCTCGCTAATTATGGCAATATGTTGTTTATCAGCGAAGAATTGTCCAGATCCAAATTTCCCTGAGTAATGAGGTGCACTTAGCTCCAGCTGGACAGAGCAGATCGTACAGCAGAACATGGCAGGGATCACTGCCTTTTCCCAGGGCTGGGAAAGTCACTGACTTTGGGCCAGATCACTCCCAGCTCACTCACATAAACAGGCTGTATGAAATGAATGGGTTTATACCCAAGGACAGAGGTCTGATCCGACGGCTATTAAAACCAATGGCGCTTCCACAGGCTCCGGAGCCCTTTAGATTAAGCATGGGGTGAGCAGGATTTCCTCGTGTGCTTGCAAGAAAAACGAGCAGCGAGATATCTGCATGGAAAATGGAGAGTATGTATGACGATGTGTGGTTTCCAGCACCTGGCCGGTTCATATGAACTCACCCTGAGCCAGGAGCTGGGAGAGGCTGTGGGTGAACGTCGGTTAGCTGATGGGTTAACACGTGCATCCTGGTCCTGTGTGCGTGCTGTTAAAATAATGAATGCAGGAGACTGGGCTGTCAAACAAATTAATCTCGGGCTCCTGATGATATCACAAACCGCTAGGGCTTCGCTCTCACAGGTTGCAATTTCATCAACCCCCTTGCCTATTGATTTATACCTACAGAATCCATCCTTCTCCCTATCCATTATCCTAAATGCAGTGCTAACGTATCAGAGAAAATCTATTTGAGTTCATTTGAATTTTTTTTTTAGACCCTGAATTAATGTTTTCTAAAAGGCTATCTTAATCAGGCACTTTTTTATTAAAAGAAATATTGCAAGAATAAAACGCCAGCCCCTGAGGTTCAGTCAGTTACAGCAAGATAACGTACTTGGCTCTTGCTATCCCTCTGTGCTTTATTTCCCCTCCGCAAAATTAGCAATGTGAATTAGATCCAAGAATTTTAACCCTATTTGACCAGTGAGAGTTAACTGATGAACGGAGTTAATTTATTTGATGAATCAGCGTCAGGGAAACTGGGGAGGTTTTCTCTTTCCTTCTGATAATCTAAAACTGCAAAACTGCGTTCTGTTATTAGTTTGAATTATGCTGTTACAGCGACCACAGAGATTTGCCTTCTTTTTTTTCGCTTCTATTGAGAAGATGTTTCCAAAAATAAGCCTTTGCATTTCTGCGTGAGACAAAACGCGTTACTCTCTGCACACTGCATGTGGCATCACCGTCAAAGCGAGTGCACAAAAATCAGTGTAAGACGCTTCTGAGTTTGCTTTTCCCTTTGCTGCATACAAACTCTTTGATCCCGCCTGGTTTGCTGGTTATTTCTGTTTAAATCACATCCTGAAATTCCTCGTTCACAGAAATGTTATCACTCTTTCTCTCCAATTTCATAACGAAAGCTGAGGTTTCTGGGCAGCCATTCATTTCCAGAGATCAGGGCTTCAAAGAGAGCACTGCATGCCCACCTCTTCCAGTCTGCACCAGTGCCATGGGAGTTAACCACACCAACAACACAGGTTCCCCTAAAATGTTCGTTATATAACAAGCCCAAACCTACAGATCTAAAGCTCTGCATTCAGCTTTTCCCAAATGGCAAAGACTGAGTGCACAAATTAATTAAAAAAAAAGAAGCAATTGATTTTATCCTAACTATCTTTCTTAAACAGATAAAGCTCACCAGCACCTCACCTTTCTCTGCACCAGTGCTGAGCATGATATGCACACACACACATGTGACAGCCACACACCACTGAGGCTCATTCTCAGCAGTCTGACCACAGCAAGGAGAGGGGAAATTGGAGCTACATGGACCTCACACACCAGCCCTGTAGCTCTGTGAATGCACCCAGCTCGAACCTTGGGGCTAGCAAAACCCGTACTGAGGTTGCCCTTGCAAGCCAAATGCTCAAGTCCTTCTCAGGACTCAGTGCAGAAGATTTTCTCTGGATCACAAAGGAAATTTGATGGAAAAGCTGTCTGTGAAAATGTATTTGTCCAAATACTGCATTTTTCCAAATGCAAACACCCTCCTCCTCTATTTATAAGAAATAACACAGCACGCTGCTGGGATTTTCAGGTTGCTCAGGTCCCTCTGTAATTCCAGTGTCCCACAGATCTCCCAGGCTGTGCCTGTAGGAGGGAGGCTCTTCCCAGCCAGGGGCCATTGGTGGCTGCAGGCACTTCGGGAAAGTAAGAGCAGCAGGATGCTCCCGTGTCTCTGGCTGCTCTTATTTCTCTGAGGGCCCCAGTACAGGAGCCTTGGAAACACAGGGGATGGAAAACCAGCAAGGATAGACTGCGTTTGACTTTGCTTGGAAGGTTGTGAGGCAGCAAGTACTGTCCCTGACTGGGCTAAAGCTGCCAGTGGGTGGGAGCGGAACCCCCACACTAAGCGTCCCCAAATTCCACTTTGGCTCCCATTTTGCCACGGGCATTTTGGGCAGAGCCCTGCCCAGAGGTGACTACTCTGTGGGAAACCAAAAGGAGAAGGCACGTGGACAGGACTAAAAAAATAACTGCTGCAGGACTAATTGGTGAATTTGCATACACTTCCTCAACAATGCAAATGAAATCTTTGTGATGATTTTTACTAAAACAAAACTCCATTTTCCTCAAATGCCTCTGGAAAGCACAGCTTTTCTCTAGGGCTGCAGTTTGCTGCAAAAACTCCCACCTGAGCAGTTCATGCTGCTGGAGAGAGGTTCAGAAAAGTCTCTTTTGCTGCTGTTGGGGATAACATAACACCTACACTACTGGATTTGTCCAGCTCCAGCTAATGTGTAACACAGCTTTCACTTCAGTGCTCGGTCCCCACTGCAGCCATAGGCTGGGAAAAGCATCAGGCACACTTGTAAGGTTTGCAAAGTATTTTCTCCCTGCATCAGAGTCCTTCACTGTCACAGCCTTTGCCTTTGCGGGTTAATAAAACCATCTATCACACTTCCTGATGACAGATGTCTAAATGTCCGAATAATGCCCAGCATGGAGAGCTATGGGTTATGACAGCCAGAATCAGGTTTCAGCAGAGATTGAGATGACTCCAGAAGTGAATGGAATGCACAGATGTTAGCAAGCCTGTCCTTCTGATTAAGTTTGCTGCAATGCAGAAGGTATAAATATGTTCGAATGCTCAGAAGGCCATGGGAAATGAGAGGCTGCATTTTAGCACCCAGCACTTTTGAGTCCCAGGGTAATCCTGATTTTAAGTACACCTTTTATGGACCAATCTGGCTGAATTGTTCTACAAGTTAAATGAAGCAAAGACTTTGTAGAAGTATTCTGGCAAACAATATAATGTATCACTTAAAGAGCTATAACCAAGCAAGTGAAAAATGCAGCTCTTGTTGCAATTTAAAGCAGAGTATCTATAGTTCATATTTAGCATTTTATTGTGGAAAACAAGAATAAATAGCAGGAAGGAAACAGGCACTGCACCCGAATGCATTTTTCTACCCAGGGCTGTATGTATGCTGTTGGGTCTCCCTGTGGGAAAAGAAGCTCTTGTTATGTGCTTCTGTTTTTGGGACAGTTACCCAGTTGCTGTGGAGCATCCTTGGGCCAGGAGGATATGCTGAGGACCTGATAAGGACAGGGACAGGTCTCAGGCTCCAACCTGCTGCGTGGTGTGAGCCTGGCTGGTTCCATGGTGGTTACTGGCCTATGAGCTTCCCATCTTTCACATCCTGGTGACTTCACCAAGCAGAGCTTCCCACTGGGCTTTCTGCAAGGACCTGGGTGAAGTTTGCCATAATGAGTGGATCATCACTGGTACCATTTGTGCAGATGTTGATGGGAGGGAGGGAGGGTCCTGTCCCTCTGTGCCACTGTAATCCCACAGCAGAATAAATTCAGACCTGAGGAAAGTTCATTTCCCAGCAAAGAAAGCCCAGCAATAAATCAAAGATAAGGGATCCTCTCTTCAACTCCTGGGTGTTATGTGTCCATTTTGGAGCTGCACCAGTGCTTCCTCACCAGTCGCTTCCCAGAACCTCCAAAAATTCCCAGAGGTCACAGCTGCTTGGTGCATCCCAGCCTTCAGAAAGCTGACACTGCCGAGACACAACGCACCGAACCACCCTGCATCCCCACATCTTCAGAGCTGCTGCTGAGCCCATCGATCAGCCACCAATCTGTAGCCAGAGCCATGCCTTTATGCCAAATTATACAGTGAGACATCACGTTTATGGGAATGGAGGTGTCTCTGAGTGACTGCTCTGGATTCTATAAGTTCTCAAAGCCCCGTGCTGTGGGGGTCCCTGCCAGGCTGGTAAATCTGAAATCCTTCACTCATTCAGGACAGACAAATGCTTGGAGTGAACTGAAGCGCAGTACCCA
This sequence comes from Tragopan temminckii, assembly GCA_028571105.1. Lineage (NCBI taxonomy): Eukaryota > Metazoa > Chordata > Aves > Galliformes > Phasianidae > Tragopan > Tragopan temminckii. Next base: position 2,815,291 of record JAOWBP010004554.1, on the reverse strand, counting down.
GCACAGGGAGGGTTAACAGCTCTAAATCTGGAGTACTCATCTGCAATCTCAATTTGCTCAGAGTCCAGCAGCTGCATTAGTTGAGATAATTCTGTCAGTGAGTGCTGTTTGTACCCAGAACATGCCTGCTAAATTTGTTAAAGAATACCCCAGACTAACGCATCATTACACTCACAAAGTCATCTATCTTTTACTTCAGATTAATTCTTTTTTTTCCCTCTCTCTTCACCTCCTCCATAAATCCTGGTGCACTTAATTAATTTCAGTTCCAGTGTAAGGTCCATAATACAGAATTGTTCAAGCAAACACAAAATTAATTATTCTATTTACGGCCTTCTCATTGAAAGGAGCATTTCATCTTTCATAATTACATTTCGGAACGTCCAATTATGAATTCAGACTTCTGCTGCTTTGCATACCGTGATTGTACGCAAGCGTCTCCATGCCAATGAGAACCGAGAGTTGGGTCTCACGTTTCCTTCCAATTAGATGGAATTTGAGTGCAGTTCCAGCCTGAAAAAAAAAAACCTTTTCAAGAGGTGACAGAGGGAGAGGGCGGGAGGTGGGGGGTGCCTGAAGAATCAGGTTGGAGAAATGCGTCTGTGAACACACGTTAACATTTCTTCTCCAGCAAAAGTGATGTCTTCATAACGCAGAACAGGGCTTGCTGTTGCTGCTTCAGTAACCCCACCAGCTGCTACAGCCTTAATTCTACGAGCAGAGGACTTTATCTCACTCTTATTGAGATAAAGGGAAAATTTCTGGGCTCCTCTACCTTTAAAAAGAGATTTGAACTCATGCGTGAGTGGATATATATATCCCCTTCATTTGTGTGATTTATATCAATTTTTAATGCCTTCGTAGAGTCATAGAAACATTGAGGTTGGAAAGACCACTAAGATCATCTAGTCCAACCCCATCTTGTATATGTGACTTCTCCAGACCATGTCACTCCGTGTGACATCTGCCCTTTTCTCAAACATCTCCAGGGATGGTGACCCCACCACTCCCTGGGCAGCTGCGCCATTGCATCACTGCTCTTTCAGTGAAGAAATTTTCCCTAATATCCACTCTGATATCCACAATCCAATCCGATTTCCTAATATCCGACATTCAATCACGGGGCTGTTTTCATCAGAACTGACTTGTAAATGAAACTCGAAACCATGGAGCTGTTCTTCTCGCTGGACACTTGGGGCAGATTTGGAATTTTGTGCAGATTTGGAGAAGCCCATCCCATGCCCTCAGGCTGTGTGGGGTCCTCAGCTCAAGGGTATGCTTCCTGCACGGAGAAGGTTGGTGCAGCTTAGTTCAGATGTGGAGGGTGATGTTTCACTGGGAGCCCATATCCCAGAAGAGTTTTAGGGAAACATTTTGCCCTGCTGAAGGATGCTGAAAATTTAGCCTTATGGGCTTGTAGGAAAGCAGAAAGCCTTGATACGAGTCTTCCCCCTTTGGCAGGAGGCTGACAGGACAAGGATGCCTGCTTCAGTTTGTCACTGACATGGATCTCTGGGCAGGATGAGGCTGTTGGAGGCTCCTGGATGGACCAGTGGATCACAGCTGTCCCAAACCATCATGGCACAAATCCTCTCCAGCACCCAGCCTGGCTGCATGGGGATCTGCTGCAGCAGGAATGGTGTTGGCTCTTCCTTTCCCAGCCCTACAACCATGAGAGCACCGAGAGCTGGGGGCTGGAGCTGGAACTGCAGATAGCAGAAGAGGTCACCCCAGCAATTCAATGCTTTTTGCACTATCCCTGTTTGCATACTTGAGCAAAGGCCATGGCCAATCTGACCTTTTGAGAGATCTGATTTAAAAATTCCTGCCCAGTACAAGTCAAAATGAGCTGCTGTAAGAGCTCTGAAGCAGCTCTAGGGTCTGCCTGTCAAGTTTGATCAAACTCTGAAAAGCCAAAATGTGCTCATCTCCTTTGGAAAAGCAAATAAATTGCTTTAGCCTTATCTATAGTTTTCCAGCAACTGCTATTTTAGTAGGACGAAGCGTGGTAATCAACTTTATAGAGCATATTTCCATGGCACACCCGTTATGTCATGCCTTGTTTACACAATTGGAATTAGGGATTAAGAGGTACACATACTGGGCAGGAGGCCAAAAATACTTTTACAGGCCTGATTTACTGGCTGGCCCCTGCAGGATGGGGAGCTGTGCATGCAGTGGGGTTGCTGATGGCTTTGGAAAGTGGCACACAGCAAATTGCATTATGGGGCTCGAAAACCCAAGTGGAGATGGGTGGGCATTGCAGGTCTCACTCCTGTGGGAGTGCCTTCATGGCTTACATGGAAAGACGTGAACAATCTGTTTTAAAAGCTGTTGGAGGAGCAGTGGATTTCCAGGTCCCGTTTCCAGAAGGGGCTCAGAATGACCTTTGGTCCACATGATGCCTTCCAGAAGCAATCACAGAATCGTTTGAGTTGGAAGTCTTAATGGCCACGTGGCTCATCTCCCCTGCAGCTCATAAGGACACCCACAGCTCCATCAGGTGCTCAAAGTCCTGTCCAGCCTGGCTTTGGGTATATCCAGGGATGGGGCACCCACCTCATCTCCGGGCAACCTGTGCCAGTGCCTCACCACCCTTACTGTAAAAGATATTATCCTTTTATCCAATCTAAATCTCTCCTCTTTCAGTTTGAAACCATTTCCCTTTGTCCTGTCACAACAGACCCTGCTAAAAAGCCCTTCCCCTTCTTTCCTAAAGCCCCCTAGCCCCCAAACCAAAGCCCACGTCTTGCAGTTGAACTGGAGCCTATTTTACTCTTTTAAACATAATCTTGGCACTATCGCCTCATTCTGTAACAAAATATTTTTCTCACTGTCCTTAACTAGCAGGAGATAATTGCTCCCTTTTGTGAGCTGTGAATGGCTTTGTGCTGTTCCACCTGGCATCTCTGCTTTTGTTTGTTAATTAGGTATTAATTGTAGGGGCTGCTTGGGATTTGTAGGTGAAGAGAGTGTGTGGTCCTATAGAGAGGGGCTGAGATGAGTTCAGTTTGGTACAACAGACCTCACAACACCTCTGAGATATATATTCTAGGCAGTGTTGTGGCCAGATGCTCAGCATGCTATGAAGAGAGGTAAGGAAAAGATTTTAGTTATTGATTCTCTGAATGTGGCAGCTCGGATTGTCACTGCTGTGTCACAAAATGCAGTGTTAAGGGAAGGAGAGAGGCAGGGGGCTGTTTTTTGGAATACCAGAGATGTTATAAAGTACTCGGTGGAGCTATGGAAGATGGGTAGTACCATGGTGAACCAGCTCCTTGTTTTACAAACTTAAATACAAACCTATGAAAAATATGTAAAAGTGACCCTTGAAGAAGCTGCCATCATTATGGGATGCTAAGAGCTGTAGGAGGGCTGAGATGAACGATCAGATTTTATACCTTTTCAGTGACAATCTATGGAATAAGGGCTTCTTTTCAGATGCTTTCCCAAAAACTTCCCTGAAATCCAAATGTTGAGCTATAATTATTTCAATCATTTCTGATTAAAGAATATATTAAAAATGTAAAAAGGGAAAGCTACATTTTGGTAAATGGATCTGACTAATCTAATTGTCTGACCTGCAGGCCACAGGGCAAAGGCTGTTACTTATGGGAAATTCATTGGGGACATTAGAAAAGTAAAAATACCCACTTTCCCATGGCAGGAAGGGGTAACATGAGGGCTGCAGAGCCTTGGTCTGCCTTTCTCCTCAAAGCTGTGTTTGCCAAGCCTGTCTGCTGTGGTCATTTACGAAATCCTAAAAATTGACTTCCAGAGTCATGAAATGGACAAAAGAAGGTGGAAAATGAAGCGGGGAAGAGATTTTCAGTGGAAAGCTGAAAAATTTCCTGTTTAATAGAGCAATCCAGTGCCTAAGCACTTCTTTGTGTGTGCTGCTGATGACATTTCGGAATCCAAAAGCCTTTGTGTGGACTTTTACATTGACTTTAAGTCAGGTAAATAAACACATAGTTCTTACTCTTGATGCGCTTATGCAATGCCATGCCTTACCTCTCCAGCAGCTTTGTTGAGACAATGTTTTATTTTCTCTACAAAGGTCAGGCTCTTCTCCTCACCTCCTTTGCCAGCCTTGCTCTAAGTGCTGTCCCTCGTGCCCTCGTATCAAGCTCCTGTATCAGGACAATGTGCTTTCCTACCCTCAGTACCCCTATGTACCCAACTCCCCAAGGTTATCTGGGGCATACACAGTCTCTGTGCTCCCGAGAGCTATCACAAAGTCATCAGGACAAACTGAAAATACGAATTGACTTGCAAAGCAGAAGTGTTCCATCACTTGTACGGGAGATGTGAACTTTCCATCCCTCTGCCAGATGCCGTAGAGCATAGATGCTGGGTGATAGGCACGTCAGCCTGAGACTGGAGGACAAAATGGAGGGGTGTGGGTGGTCAGTTGCTCATGATCTTGAGTTAATGTTATGTAGTGACTTCTGTAATTCTGTTTTGCACCTCTTGGGCCTGGGAGAAAGCCAGTTCTGCTCATCAGCACTGTCAGAGCTTTGGGACAGCAAAAACAGCGAGGTGTCCTGACAGAGCATCCATGTACCTTACTTAGAGGACTTGTTACTTTTCCATCTTTCGTCCACCTGTTCCTTCACTGGAAGGCTTTACCTTCTCCTTGAGTTTGCTTGTTGCTCTCTCTCCCTCTATACACGCCCTACAAATGCCTTACATGCACAAAAGGGGCACTTCCCAGTGCTTGTGTGTGCAATGGCACAATCCCCTGAATATAAATACCAGGATCAGAGGCGGTGACTGATCCTCGTGTTATAAAAACGATATTTTTTAAAAAAAAGTAAAACGTGTTTATTTTTCTGGAGCAGTCCACTTATACCAATGGTGTTGCAGTGTCAGCAGTGACATTGCTCTGCTCCCTTCCCTCGTGGAAGCACATGTGAGCCAGTCCCAAGGTGTGGTTCAACCATCGTCTGAGGGTGTGTGGAGTACACAGAGCTGTGCGTGTGCCACGGTGACAGTGTGACAGCTTCCAGGTGGGGCTGGTCCCAGCACACAGCTATTCCCAGGGCTTTGTTCACTGTGCCATGCCACCAAGAGGTTCTCCTAACTTCTAACTGGGGATTATGATGCTGCACACTGTGCTCTCATCTTGGCTTTAGCATGGAGTTTAACCACCTGAAAATGACTGTTGTGTCTTGGCTGGGAAGGCTGCTGAGCTGTGCTGTGACATTGCCGTTGGGTTGAATCCAGAGGTTACGATTATTTTTTTTTTTTTCCCAGCAATTTTATTGCGTTGGTGATAAACCACAGACATTCTTATAAACACCCAGAAACTTTGAACCTTTTAAGCACTCGCTGAACTGCGGAGAACTTGTTAAGCTGTATAAAACTCACCAAGAAGGCAAAGTACAAAGTGCTGCCTGCCTTGTGCTACTCACGGGCCCATCCATGTGGCCTCAGAGCAATGTTCCTGGTTTAGCAACGAGCAAGGCGGGGTGCTGGATGGATCAAGGCTGGATGGATCTGTAGCGATGTGTGCTGGGCTGCGTGCACAGAAATAGTGCAGGAGGTGGTGCTAAAATCACCACAGGCAGTAGTACACATGGTTAGTCAATGCCTTGCTTGACTAGCTTCCTGTGTGCATAGCATTTTATGCTCAGGTATTGGTTTTCGTATGTTTCTGTTTATGTTAGCAACAAATTGATATATATATATTTTACTGTTAGCATTTTAAGAGACCTAAAGCTCTCCCTTTCAGCCACAACATGATGGTTACTAAATAATTCTTCTCCTTTTGCCAGACATGCTTTTAGAATAAACTGTCTGTGTGAAAAGCAATTCCTTTATGCTCTTACTCTATACTGGTGCTCCAAGGAATGGGAAGAGGAGGAGGTGGTAAGATTCTGGAGTCCTCAAAAACTGTTCACTAACATATTCCTGTTCTGAAGGAAAACTCCCTTGTCCTGTCTAAATATGGGTTCAGGATTGGTTCTTTGCTGAGTGTGCATCTATTTATGGCCTCAAGTTGCGCCAGGGGAGGTTCAGGTTGGAGATGCCCAGCCCCTGGAGGTGTTCAAGGCCATGTAAGATGGGCCCTGGGCAACCTAATTTAGTACTTGATCTAGGGGTTGGCAACCCTGCTTGTGACAGGGAGCTGGAACTAGATTACCTTCAAAGTCCCTTCCAACTCAAGCCATTCTGTGATCTGATGTGAATCCCTGCCATGGAACAGTGATAGCCACAGCCTGGTGGTGGAAGAGCTTTACTGGAACACTGAGCAGGGCTGTGGGGGCCCTCATGCTTTCAGGAGGCTATCACTGCTTCTCTTTCTCATGCATGAGCTCTTAAATATAAACTGGGTTTTTCTTCCAACAGTGAAACCAAACTGACTTTACTCAGGGGAACACAGCAAGTTGGTTTCTTGCGATGGAGATTTTTATGCATAAGAGCAAACTCCCAGAATTCTGTGTGTGTGGTGAGTGGATAAAGTAATGTAATCTTAGGTTCTTGGATCTTGATTTTGAAAAGACAGTAGACCAGTGTTTTGTCATCTCTACCAATTTTTCTCACCACTATAATAAGGGGAAAAAAAACAGAAGCCAAGACACGGTGTTCACAACTCATCTGCTTCTCCCACGATGCGTTTTTCACCTGTCTTTCCCAAGGGGAATGAATTTTCTCACTGTGCAGCAACCAGAGGAAAACATGCTGAGAAAACAACCAGAAGTGGGAGTGCAGCAAGGTGTGTTCTGAACTCCTGGGTCCTGCTGCATCTTCAGGAGTGGGAATAAAATGTCCGTCTGGTTTGGTTTGTCAGCAACAATCCAGCTCAGTCTGCACCACGGATGTACTTCCCAGCATCAGGTTATGCAAGCTGCTGAGGGCATGGTGGGAGGGGGCAGACTGCAAGTCATTGTGTATCTGCATGAAAATGGAGTTCAAAACGTTCCCTCTAGAGTGGTATCCAATACCAAAATTGGATTTGGGAACTCAGAGTACATGAATATTTGTGCTGTCAATAAGAGTTATCTGTATACAGAACCCTTTCCTTGTCTGCTTTCTCTGCCATGCTTCCTTCTTAATTCATTTTCAGTCTTTAATGTACTGTTGTGTAGCATCCTCTCCCATTAGGCCCTGTAATGTGCTCCAATTGCCTTCAGCTTGACTGCACTTAATAGCCAGCGTAAATAGAACTTAGTGTAGCATGCACTAACATCTCTATCCATTGTCCGGAGATTAAATACATGCCACAAATGGTTTACGCATCATCAGCCTCGAGCCCTCGTTTCATAGCTCCCAACCAAAAGAGGATATTAAATTAATTTGCAGGTTGCTTTAGCAAAGCCTAACAAAAAGAAGGGAAAAAAAAATCCCGAGGGTCATTATGCATATAATATCCATCAATCAAAAAAGAGGGGTGGAAAATGATAATAGCAGGTCATTATAAGAGGACAGGTGCACACATATTTAGCTCTATCTCTCATTCAGGTCAAAGCTTAATGGTGTTAACTGGAGAGGAATGCAGGCTATGTGAACAGTGTGTGTGTGTGAGGAAGAGGCAAAAGGGCAGCGCTGTGTCAGGACAGCACAGTCTCTTCCAGTTCTTCGTGCTTAACCCTTTGCTCTGCCTGGGCATGAGCTGTTGAGTAACACAGAGCTGTGAGAGAGAGAGAGAGGAGGAAGAAGAGATCTCCAGCTCTTCCTGCAGCAGCTCAGACAGTGCAAAGTATACAGGGAAATAGAACTGGTGCAAAACAGAATGGCATGGTGCCAAGCTTCAGATTAGCAGCACCTGGGCATACTGGTCACCTGGGGCGTGGGTTTTGTCAAACAGAAGGGAATGCAAGTGCTTTCCACTGAGAGGGAGAAAGGAGATCCATTTTTAGTGGAGAACAGCAGCTGATGTGGAGGTGAGCAGCGATGAGCAGAGAGGGCGGGGGCAGAGAGAACTGGGACGGTCGTGGTGAAGCCATACCACATCTGCTAGAACATAAACTGTGAATGAAGTCGTGAGATGTGTTGGAAATGAATGGATTCTGTCTAAATGAGAGTGCAGGAGTTTATCCTTCATTTTTTTATCAAAGGAAGGCTCTACATGAACATGGACTGCACAACCAGACACTCCTGCACCATCCCTACTTGCAGTCTATTCTTTTAGATTGAGCGGGACAGATACTGAAAACATGAAAATGACATTGCTATACTCATAAATAACAACCAGAAAGAGAGACTCTGGGTATTAGAGCACCAGGCTGAATGCTGGACTGTCTTTTTTGGTTTGTTTCTGTGGCACAAAATGTCTCCCACAAATCCAAATCCTTTCTCTTTATGTCTCCAATTTGATATCCACAGCGGAAAGAGAAAATATCAGTGATTGACTCTTTTTTTTCAGACACCAGCAAAATTTGCAAGGTCCTGTGGATGAATAATAAATCACTGCATCACTTCCACATGCTGTGTTCTGCGGTCTTCATGAGGAAATGACCCTTAACCTTTCCCAAACCAACAGTTAACACACCTTTGTTGATACACGTCAGACTTCTGAGGCTCAGAGTAAGCAACATCAATACACTGAGAAATGATATGGGAAACTAGCATAAGTAAGCAAGGAAATATCTCTTACCACAAGAGTTTAAATGCTGAAGGACTGCTCTCATAGGAATAATGAACATACTGGGCCCTCTACTACAAGGACATTGAGACCCTCAACCCAGAGAAGGACAGCGGAGCTGTGAAGAGTCTGGAGCACAATGGATTCTTATGGGGAGCAGCTGAGGGAACTGGGATGGTTCAGTCTGGAGAAGAGGAGGCTCAGGGGAGACCTTACTGCTCTCTGCAATGACCTGAAAATAGGTTGTGTGAAGTGGGGATTGGCCTCTTCTCCCAGGTAGCAGTGATAGGAGAGGGAATGGCCTGAAGTTCTGCCAGGGGATGTTCAGGTTGGATATTAGGGAAAATTTCTTCTCTGAAAGAGTGGTGATACAGTGGCACAGCTGCCCAGGGAGGTGGGGGAGTTATTGTCCCTGGGGATGTTCAAGAACTGCAGAGATGTGGCACTGAGGGATGTGGTCAGTGGGCATGGTGGGTTGGGGTTGGACTAGCTGATCTTAGAGGTCTTTTCCAACCTTAATAATTCTGCGTCTCTGTGATTCTACACAGTCTGACAGCTGCTACTCCATGCCAGTTGTCACAGACTGGAGCCATGTACCAGGGTAAAGCAGAGTTTGGTTATATTGCCGCTTAGCCAGGTTTCATTAGAAGCTGCAATAATCAAATTCCCTAGGAAAGACGGGCTCAAGTAGCCAGATTCAAGTGGCATCTATGAGCAGGAGATGGGCTTGAATATATACTGGGGGAAAAACAAAAAGCATTATCAACCACTATTCATTATGAAAGCAGGGTGAACTCTTCTAGGAGGTGTTTTTTTCTTGATGGGGGAAGACATGGATTTCATCCTGATGCTACAGAGCAACTTCAACCAGCTCCTGCTCTGCCTTTGAGCAGATGCTCCATCCACGTGTCCATGCGGCTGCGGGGCTGGGCTGCGTGTGCTCCACAACAATAGATGATCACTCTTAATTATGGCAGCCTGAATGAGTATGGCTCTGCCAGTCCCTTTCCTTACGGTATCTGATCAATACATCCCTAATTGCTAAAGGAAGGGAGTATCGTACACAATCACTGCACAATGGTTTAATCACTTATGCTTAAAGTTAATTTCAGGCAGTTCATTTTTCATTGACGCACTCACTCTACCAGAGATGGCTTGTCTTCCTGCAAGCACAGGTGCACATGTGCCCTCAGCTAAAGGTGGTTTATTAATAGCTTTTAGCAAGATTATCTGAGCTAATTGAAGAAGTGATAAATGTTATTATCAAGCATATGCTTATAAGGAGGGTGTTTATTTTGGCATGGATGCTGAAAGCATTTACTGAATCATTTCTTGAGGGAAGAGATAGAAAGGTCTTCTTCTCTGGGCTGTACTGAGCACCTTGGAAAAGCTGAGCTAACACGGTAGCTCAGCTTGGAGGTTATGGCAGCATGGGGAGCAGTGCCATGCAAGTGACAACAAAAATATCCTGTGATGCATATCCCTGATGATGGGATGGAATAGAGATGGGAAGCAGAAAATTGATCTCTCAGCCTTCGTTCTATGATGGACCATTGAGCTCCAGGACAAAGCTTGGCGGCAGCCAGCAGGTACTGTGCAATGTCAGATGGTCAGATAAAGATGAAGTGCACGGAGTATGATGGCGTTGCTTTTCTCCCAGAAAAATCACTGTAAGATAAAATTGGAATCCTGTGTTTTTCTTATTATTTTTCTGGCTACTGCATATCTGAAATGCTGTACTCAGGTGCAGCTCTCTTTACATCCTGAAGATCATTTCCCATGAAGAATAGCAGGCAATGTTAGAAATCTGATAAGAGTGTCTTTCTCTTGTGATGAGTTCCTGCCCAAAATCTGAGGCAAGAGATGAGGAATTCAGCATGAAGGATACAGACCAAGAGAAAGGACCCGACAGGGGCACAGTCACTCCCTTTGTTGCAGTGCTTTAGGCTAACCATTATTCACAGCCCTTTCCTCATATTGCATCTTTCATGATTTGCTTAAGCGATTTTAAATTGCTTTTGTGATTTCATTTAGCAGAGACCACAATAAAAGTGACCCTTGAGTCTATGAAATGAAACAGCCTGCACAAAGGGACTGAAGGCCTCCGCAGTGTGTGGGGTGACGGGTTTCTGTGCTGCACGCACGTGTTTGCATGGGACAAAGGAAGGATAAAGGGCCCTGAGAAAATGAGGAACGAGCGAGGAACATTGCTACAGCAGCTGCTCAGAGCAGCTAGGGTGAAATCCACGCTGGCTACCTCTTTGCCTGTGCAAATGAAGGGAAGAGCTTTGTCAGACAACCCGGCTGAGTAAGACAGAAATGGTACCTTGCAAAGTTGTTGCATTTTTATGCAGCTGCTTTGCTGGGCTGCTCTCAACTGTGCCAGAGAGCAAATGAGCCCCCCGGCGTAAGCCTGTAGCAGAGGAATCCCAAGGCTGACCTCTGCTTTCTTTCCATAGGCTCCTAACAGCCCCTGGGGACTGGCTTTGGCGCCGGAGACAAGAAGGTGAGCAGAATGCACAGAGGAAACCATACAAAAGGAATGTATTGCTGTGCTGTTTGGCTGCTCTTGGCTGTCAATGACAAGTGGACCTGTGGTATTAGGCAGCTCCCAAGGGAAGGATCTGAAGCACTCTATCTGTGACACCTCGTTTAAGGTATTACTCCCACTTCCCTTCACTTTGCAGAGTGTAAAACCCCAGGGAAGGGGTAGCCTGTGACCTCCTTGCTCTCCCCCTGCAGGAATCTCTGCACTGGAGGCAGGCAGGAGGAACTCTGCTCTGGCCATGCAGCACCTCGTGCTTGTGCTTTACCAGGAACCAGTGCCCGTGCTGGCACACTGCAGTTCTGCTCTGAGCTTCCCAGGAGGTGGGCAGCAAATCTTTCCAAGTACTGCCCCTGCTTTCTAACATGGAGCAGGGAAAAAGGTGGGGGGGGAGGGAAGGGGGGGGGAGAGAAGCAACAGCAGAATAAAATAGAACAAACTTTTGGAGATGAAGAGAAAAGAAGGCTATGGGGAGCTGAGAACTGGGGGAAATCTGATTTTGAGATTTTGTCACTGTGGTGGCACAATTTCCTGCCATGCAGCTGTGTAATGAGTTCACATCTGTTAATGCCACATGTTGCTCTGCCTTGCACAGATGCAAAGTCTCCATTTTTCTAATTAGCAACAACATGAAGTATATCTTAATTTTCTGTCCCCCTTCCCTCTAATAAATGTGGTATTAACAAGGTTACGTGCCTGCTTTCACAGGGTTTAATTGAATGAGAAGCAAGATTGGGTTAGATCACACCGTTCTTTTTAGGTGGAGTTTGCCCAGATGCAGAGATGTTGATTCCTTACAGCTAGTGGAAGGCACAGGGTGGGAGGTGGGGATACACATCCTTTCACAGATGTGGGTGTGATTATGGACCAGGATGCATGTGTGTATGTGTTGCACATATGTATTTTTTACAGTTTATCCGTTCACTTGACCCTGGCTGGAAGCTCAGCTGAGTTTCTGGTTGAAGGGGATAAGGACACAGCTCAGGTCTGAGCAGACCAGGAGCCATGGGTCCTCAAGGGCAACCCTAGCTGAGACCAAGTGACTTTTCCCACTGCTGGCTGTGACATGCGCTGCAGGGGAAGCTCTGCCCTGGGGTCCCCAGTGTGACAGTGGGGTGGGCGTAGGGCTCCTTGCACAGCAGCATTCGTATTCACTGGGCTGCTGGGGGAAATCCACCGGGACCCATGCAGCAATTACTTGTGTGATTTAATTGGCATTATCATTTTACTGGCTTGACAGAGATAAATCGCCCTATTGGATGAGGCTGCTACTGTGTGACAGCAAATGCAGAAGGAAGGACTTTCTCCTTCTCTCTGAAATAGGAGATGACTACCAGTGTATCTTAATAATTAGTGCTGTTATAATTAATCGGACTATTTGAGAGCCAATCTAACAAACAAATGGAGGGCTTGATTGTTTGGTAATTGACAATTTGTTTCCAATACGGTATCACTCACATCTGCTTGTGTAACAAATAAAATAAAATTGAGATTAGCTGAGGGCTGGCCCTTGGCTGCAGAGAGGACGGGTGACTGTGTGAGGGAGCAGGGAGATGGAGCATTCCCAGGCATGAAATGTCCCAGGGACCCATTTGTCTTGCACACACACACACGGTGTGATTCCTGATGGTTCCCAGCCTTTGGAGCAGTTGCAGCCAGCTGTGGCCGCCCGTGCGGGCGGTTTGATGGAAGGGCAGAGCTCCCAGACCTTGGCTTTTCTATGCCATTTGCACTCTGGGTGTACTCCTGCGTCCTGCACCGTGCACAGGTGCAATATGCATAATAAAGCATAACAAATACAAGCAGAGGGTTATTGTTAATTATTTAAATGAAGCAAGCAAGACACCAATATTTTGCTGATAAAAATTATGCATCATGCTGTAAGATAAAAAAAGTGCGGAGTCTGATTTCTTCAGAAGGTTCCCCCTTGCTTTCTCAAATGGAGCATTTTTCCTTCTTTGAAATAAAAGCAAATATCTCCATACCCTCAATGCATCAGTGCTCCCACAGCATGGGCTTTGCTCCCTTGGGCTTCAGGAAAAACTTCTCTGAATGTGTGGTGATGCAGTGGCACAGCTGCCCAGGGAGATGGTGGGGTCACCGTCCCTGGAGGTGTTCAAGAACCGTGGGGATGTGGCACTGAGGGATGTGGTCAGTGGCATAGGGATGGGGTGGGGTGGGACTTGGTGCTGTTAGCAGTCTTTTCCAACCTTAATGATTCTATTACTGCTCATCAGTGCTGAGCTGGAAGGGGCTCTGATGATGGACATCCATTGGGAAAAACATCTGGGAGCCTGGCTTTTGCTCCCTCCACCATTCCACCCCACTGCAGCAGAATTGTTGCTGTATCTGAAGAGGCTGTGAACATCTCTGCCAAGTGGCAACGCTTCTCCCCCTGCCCGGTTTAAATGAGATATGAATAATTGATTGGCCTCTTGAATAATTAATTGGATATTCAATAATGAAAGTAATTGTTTGGCTCATTCCCCCATTGATAATCAAGCTAATCTTCTCCTTCAGTATGTGGGCCATACGGGTATGTAAAGCAGCGAGAGAGTTTATAGGCCGATAATACAACTAATGTGCTCAGTGCGAGGTCACCTTGTCCAAATACACCCGCAGCTCCAGGGCTGCTCTCCACTGGATTATCTGCAGCACAGCCAGCCCATGTGCAGGTTTTGTTGTTTTTTGTCTTCTCTTTGATTGCTGAACATCTCCCACCAGGGAAGAGTTTTCTGCAGTTTAAACAAAAATTGTCAGATGCCGCTTGCTCCAATTAATGCTTGCAGGAGGGGTGTTCTTGCCCTAGTCAATAGGATGCAGATTAAAGGAAGCAGTAGGAAGCTAAGCTAAGAAAAAATGTCTTGAGATGCTGAGGCAACTAAGTAAGTCTGAGACAGACCAAAGAAAGGCAGCTGTGCTACTCATGCTCCAAAGATATCTCCTAGGTGACCGACCTCACCCCTTCCTTGAGCACTGCTCCATGTCCTGCATAAACACAGCTCTCAAACAGCCTCAAATGCTGCCCCAAGTTTAGCTGCTCTGAATGGAAGTTTCCTACAAGAAGCATCTGAAAGATCTTTGCTGGGTTGTTTTTAGGACATATCTAGAAACTTTGAAGCATCTGACATTGTTTGAGTCTGGGGATGTGGTTTCGTGGGCATTGTGGTGATGAGTTGATGGTCGGACTTGATAATCTCAGCGGTCTTTTCCAACCTTAATGATTCTATGATTCTGTGATTCTTTGGTGGCAGTCCAATTGGTTTAGGTGATCCCAGCATGGACCTTTTCATTCTGGAGGCCAGGAGACTTAGCCTATGTCAGATGTCTGCATGGAGGACAGGTGATGAAGATGCATTTTGGAAAGATGAAAGCAGTGAGCAGCAGTTTTGCCAACAGCCTCACACCTACAGGGCAGTGAGCAGCCCTCAATTCTGAGCATATGTGTGCTGCCCTCAGCCTCTGGGTCCCTTCTCCTGGCAGCAACACTGAGCAGAAACAGTTATGGAGACTGGAGCATCATCAGACATGTGCCTGTGGGAACCTTTTAAAAGCAAACAAACAAAAAGAAGCAGCAGAGTATTCCTGAAGAAGAGTCTAACCAGATGATGGAGCAATCCGGGAAACCCTCCACCATGTGAACTTAGGTGCTTTTCCTTTCAACCAGCTTAGTTTCTTTATGAGGGTTTTCATTTGAAAAAGCGGCAGCACAGACAGGAGTCAGGAGGATTCATCTTCAGCCAATTTGCTCTGTCACAGATTTAGCATTTCATTGGTAATTTAAGCAGAAACACTTGATCACACGTTCACTGATAGTGCTTGGAGCTGCTTGGTTGTTTGTTACTTGTGGAAAGCATGAAGACCCATTGTCCATTACCCGTAGAGGTATGATCATTGTCAAGGAAGAGGAAATGCCACGAGCTCTGCTAAGGAACCTCTGCAAAGATGACTTCGTCTGTGGAGAAGAGAAGACAACAGGAGCAAAAGCCAACAAAACCCAACTCCATGAGCTGACTCAGCGTGCAGCATCACCCTTCCCTCCCCTCCCTCCTCCAGGCTATTATAGGGTCTGTGATGGGTTCCTGGGATCAAAGCTCCCTGTGATTTAATTGATGTGTGGCTGTGTTGGGCTGCCAGAGGGGAGGCAGCAGGCAGGGATGAGCCACAGCCCCGCAGGAAGAAATACTGCAGAAAGCCACCCGCCTCCGAGCGCCGATCGCTGCGTTATTTATGCACACACATAAACAGCTTCATGCATCCCACTGAAATCTCTGTTATTTGTCAGTGAGACCCCCCCCACACTCCTTGCTGTGCCTTAGCTAACATTTACAGTAAATCTGTTACACTGACCATTAAATCTGAAGCTGCCCTGAGCGATAGTTTCAATGGGTGTGTTGACAGCCCGAGTGTTAATAATGATGCAAACACTAACCTGTTTATTGATTTGCTTTTTGTATCCTTCATCCTAGCTCACTCCTTCTCACTCTCGGAGGAGAAATCCTAGAATTAGTAATCAGGTGACAGCTCAGAGCCCCAGTCTGTTCCCAGCAGTGTCATCCAACCCAAACTCCTGGAGATAAATTACAGGTGCCGTATTCTGCCTCTGCCAGCCATTCAATATACTGTTACTCAATGCAAGATGTAGTATTTGTCATTGGTGCCAGCAGACAGGAGGGGAAAAAAAAAAAAAAAAAAAAAGGAAACATTAACACAGGCATGAAAAGCTTTTAACTTTGACAAGAGAAGCAGAGGAAAGTTTTAAATTTAGCCCCTGCACTGAAGGCCACTGCCTATCCATTATAGGGGCTTGTCAGCTGGGGTGGAGCTGAGCCAGGACTCAGAAGGAACCCAATGTGATCTGGTGATTCCTCCTCTTCCTGCCCGCAGCAATACTGAGGGATGCGGAACTGGGAAGGAGCTGCTTGGGTTCCTGTGGACAGATCGGTCTATTCATGAGATGGAGATGGGTGCATGAAGGTGAAGGAAACAGCAGATTGATTCACAGCCCAGGGGCTGGGAGCAGCCCGGGCAGTGGGTTAAGATGAGCAGGGACAAAGCCCCACCTGCGCAAACCTTTAGGGTTTCCCCTATTGTAAAGAGCAAAGATTGATGTCAATAGAGCCTGAACAGGAGCTCACTTCTTCAGAGATCTGCTCTACACAAAGCCAGGAGCTATGGACACTTGTCCTGAGGTGGGTTCCCAGTGACATTTAGGGCTGTACACCACAGTGCACTGATGAGCTACACAGCCTTGTGCAAGAAGCTGGAGTTAAATGAAAGCTGGGTTTCGTGTTCCCCATCTAACAGAGCTTTTTGACCTATGGCTTTTATGACCAGGATGGAAACCTGCCAGTAAATAAGCAGAATTTATAAACCTTGCAAGGGCTCTGATATACTTCCCAGGAGCTGGGGACCCGCTGGCTTTCAGTGGCACTTATAAAGTTCTCTCAGTTGTCAGGCCCCTTAGTTCTTTTTATTTCTGCTAAGTTTATTAGCTCTGAAAAACCCGTCTGCAGCATTTATGAAGTGCACTGCAAAGGCAAAGCAAAGCAGCTGATCCAAAAGAAACACAGCTCTACCTGCACTGCTTAACCGTGCTGCAAATCAAAGCCCTGCGGTCTGTTTATTTTACCCTGTCTTCTGATATACACACATCACCAAACAGACAGAAGTTTGTTATTTTAGAAAGTAAAACTACACCCATGCAAAAATCCTTGCTCGTAAGAAGGAAACTGAGCCAAACATTCAATAAAACACTAAGAGTGAGAGTTCGTCAAGTCCTTCTCTGAAAGAGTGGTGATGTACTGGCATCAGTTTTTGATACAAGTACTATTTTCTAAAATAGGGTCTTTCAGCTCTGTGAAACACAAAGTATTGGATCCCACAGGCGAGGGAATTAGCAGTGGCAGCCAGTATTAAGCTAAATAAGCGCTCAGCAGTTTAGTTGTCATACAGAAGTGGCCTCAGGACAGCAAGGTCAACCACTGGATATGACATATATAAAATAACTGCTCAAAATTTTACATCCCAAAGTATTCTAGACTTCCTGGTATGTCTGCAGTGATGCTGAGGAAAACAGAGCTGTCTCCTCAGTGGACTGGACATGCAGATTTGCTTCAGTTACGGTGTAAAGCAGTGATGCATTCTCTTCCCCTTCGTCTCTGTTTCAATAAAGAGTAAAACCTCATCTACAAGATTAACAACAATTTTAGCATCAAGGAATCCCTGCACCATCTAGGACTTCAAGGCTATTCATTTTTTCACAATTTTTAACATTCTTCTCCCCTCCTCCTTGTTTTACTTTTCCTCCTAATAGTACCATCTGCTAAATGCTGTGTCCTTTATCACAAAATTCTCCAAAACCGTAGAGCTGCTCATATTTGTGAGGGCTTGGTGGTTGTGAAGGATGATTTGACATTTTGGGTTTAATGAAGCATGCCAACGTGTTTGTATCCCAGCTTTTGAACAAGAATGAGAGCTAAAGCTCAAGACTTGTGTGACCCCCCCATGTCTTTTGCTGTAGGAGCTATCTGGAGGTCTCAGCTTGGTACTGAGAAGTACATGAATTTAGCAGAACAGAGGCAAAGGAAGAAGAAACTGACCAAGAGCCGGTGGCCGTGTGTGCTGGGAAGGATGATGAAATAACAAAGGTATTTGTAGACAGAAATACTAGAAGTGGGAAAAGCACAGAAATAAAAGTAAAGCCCAAGAGGAACAGAAAACACATGAAATTAGCAGAAAGGAGAACAAAGCCTCTTCCTGTGAGACACATGAGCAGGCCAATCTTAATAATTATAGTAACAGTTAAACTTTAAAATCAGGATATGCATTTGTCGAGGTTCCTCTGACAGTGCAAGTCTCCCCCCTCCCCCCTCCTTTCTTTGCACAGATTTCCCCAGGCAATTCAGTCCTTCCCTTCCTTTATTTATGTGGGTTCATATTTCATGGCTTTTGTTTACAGTATTTCCATCTTGATTTATGACTGAAGAGAAATGCTGTCCAGGTGATGATCCAGTCCATTATCTCAATGGAGGTGCTGACCACTGTAGGGAAGCACGGAGAGCTGATGTACAACACGATGAAGAACAAGCAGAAAAAAGGGGACTTCCAGGATACAATTGAAAAAAAAGCGTAATTCATATGATTTGCAATAATTGGATGCAAAAGAAAAAAGAAAAACTGAGAAATTTATCCCACTGCTCCTCCCCCTCAATGGGGGGGGAAAAAAAAAAAAATCCCAGGAGACCAAGTGTATTCAATCTGCTGACACAGGACATGAGGGAATGGCACGGAGCTGCATCAGGGGATGGTCAGGTTGGATATTAGGAAAAGGTTCTGCCCTGTGGTGGGCATGGCACAGGCTGCCCAGGGCGGTGCGCACAGCCCCAAGCTGCTGGAGCTCAGGGAGTATTAGGACATCACTCTTACACATAGGTTATGGATTTGGGTGGTCCTATGTGGAGCTGAGGGTTGGGCTTGGTGATCCTTGTGGGTCCCTTCCAACTTGGGATATTCTACAATTCTGTCAAGATTACCCATGTTAAATACATGCTTCAGAGGGTGAAGCTCCCCTGTCTCAATACCACCCCTGGTTGGTCTAGAATGCTCTATTTTTTCCTTCCAGTTTTGTGTTTTACTATTCATAAATCAAGATTTCTTTCCCCTGCTCTGCACCTTCTGCACCTTTGCAGATCATTAATGCCAAGACAGGGCTGTTAATCTCTCAGTCCCAAGGTGCATTACCCACTTGTAGAAGGAGAGACTGGGACACAGATGGGTCTGTGCCCAGAGCTACTGAGCAGAGGGATGTACCCCAGGGCCACATTCACTCCCAGAACAATCCCCATGGGGTCCCTGATGGTCCCGCACTGATAGCATCCATCGTGTTTTGGGGTGCTTTTAAGGGTGGACCATGGGACCATGGGCACAATGTCTCTGTCTGCAGTGAGCTCTGTGCTCTACAGCAGTTTTGCTGCCTGTGCACTACATCAGCAGCAAAAGCATACGTCCTTCCCTGATCTTACTGAACCCTCATTCTCATTGCTTGTACTTCTTATAATATTCAACCCTTTTGACTCCAGCAGTATGTAAAAGAGGCTAGCTTTGTTTTTCAGGTCTCTTTCCTGTCAGAGAAGGTCAGAGACAAAGCTTGGCAATGAAAGGCAATTTCTCCAAACCCAGTGGGCAAGCAGAGTGTAGTAGGACTGCTTTTAAACAACAACAACAAAAAATCCAATAACTTCCCTAT
This sequence comes from Tragopan temminckii, assembly GCA_028571105.1. NCBI lineage: Eukaryota > Metazoa > Chordata > Aves > Galliformes > Phasianidae > Tragopan > Tragopan temminckii. The sequence goes on along the minus strand of JAOWBP010004554.1, from coordinate 2,795,908 downwards.
AAATTGTCCAAGAGAGAAAACTTTGTGTTTTTGGCATTTGTAGCTGTTTCAGCATTTTTCTGTGTAAGATGAAAAACTTTTGCATTGAGCAAAACACAGATTTATGATCAATAAAGTGAAGTTTTAACAGTTTATAGGAGCCATACATTCTTTTTTTTTTTTAACTGATATTAAAAACTATCTTTTTCTCTCAACCACGTTAGAAATCCACCCCAGTGTCAGTCAGGGTTTCAGCACAGCAAACTTTGCAGACAAAATGCTGGCTGGGGTTTACTGCAGGACAAGGAGCCACACAAGCCACCCCTCCCTCCCCCCAGTGGGCTTGTGAAATAAAGCTCCAGTAAGACCTGGGTATGGAATCTAAGGTGTGAGCCTGGACTTGCACAATGTTTAGAGGCTTTGGGAGCAGGACGCTGCTGCAGGTCCCTCTCTGAACCATTCAGGTAATAACTGTCCAACAAGGCTCTGCAGTTCTTAGTGTAGCAGGAGCTACAGGCTGAGAGCAAGCAGCTGCCAGAAAAACCTCTGATTTGCACAAGTGGCTTTGGAATGGCTGGTGAATATATGAACTTTTATTGGCACAGTCTTGGTTAGGCTGCGAGCAGTCAGGGAGTCCCAGGGTAACTTTATCTCATCTCAATTCTGATGTGCAAGGGCACCGTGCAGTCAAATCTTGTAGTTCTGGTGTTCCCCACTTACCTTTGCCTCATGTGTGGTAATTGTCTGTGAAGACACTGACTTCTACACTGACAAGTGTGCCAGTGATGTTAAACATGCTTGAAACAGAAACAGCTCTTTTGTTCCAAACAGGCCACTGCACTGATAAGAAAATCATGTCAACAGATCATCTGATAAAAGTTATTTAGCCTTAGATTTTCTACTAGCCTAGACCTAAGATGTGATTTGAGTATGAAATTATTGAGTATAGCACTGTTTTCGTTGCCATTAAGATCAGTGAGAAATCTCCCTTGCTTTGATTTATTGTAAAGCTAGGGAGCTGAGGAGAGCTTGTAACTCTTCTTTTGTAATCCCGTGACCCTGGTTATGCAGTCTTTGGGCTTTCTGCATATTACAGCACATGGAACTGCCTGAATTGTTTTTATCTCTTCAGCCTGTTCTTCTTTGTTAAGGCCTATCTCAACGCAAGATGTACAGTTAAAAAATAGGAAAGTGTCCATTACAAGGCAAGGATTTGGCTTTTTCTCTCCAGAGCACGTGATGAAGGCAATAAATTTGTCAAGGAGATAAGTTGGACACAACCCACCAAGATCAGTGTATCAGTGCCAGTCGGGTCCCCTTCATCCCATGATGTGCCAGGAAATTTATTACCTGCTGTGAGATTTAACTGCACAAATCCCTGGTGAATTGATAGGAGAACCTTGCTGAGGTTTATAGGGAGGGTCTTAAACCCTTAAATGCTGGTGGCAGTGGCATCCCCATAAAGCCCTGCCAGCGGTAATTTACAGATGAGGAGATCATGGGGTTGAAATACCTGGGGCTCTCCAAGCTGAGTTGCAGCACTGGAGAAGGTCCACAGGGTGCTGCAGCTTCTGCAGAGCATGCAGCTCCCACTTGATTAAATAAACCTGGGTCTCAGAAGATCTGAAAAGCGGTTTTCAGAGAGTTCTGTCTAAGAGCTTGCAAGTTTTTCCATTTCTTTTGAAGAGAAATTTGCACTCAGAAAATGAAAGAATCTGCAAAGCGATATTTTCTGAAGCAAACAGTGACATTACGAGCAACTTAAGCACTTTCATTGCATCTCTGTGCTAAACTGTGGCTCTCGACTGACAAAACCGTCTCTTGCTAAAAGCAACTGTTATAAAATTATGACTACCACATATATAATGTTTGTGTTTAACAAGATGACAGAAATGCCACCTTAGTAAAAACTGATTATGGTTACAGCTGAACAATTCACATCATGCAAGATTTATAATATTAAGGTTATGCAATCATCTAATCGGAGAGACAAGCCTTGAGTAATAATATGAAATGCATGTACTTCAATCTGCAGCAGTAGATTCATTGCTGGTTTCTTATTAGCTCATGCTAGCATTAGGGCTGCATTATCCATTTTGCCATAGACTAATTCAGCATTTCCATCTGAAAACATATGCACAGTAAGTGATGTATGCCAAACAATGAAATGGAAGCAAAGTCATTTGAGTGACTTTGTGGCTATAAAAATATACATAATCTGTATATCTTTCGGCAGTTCTCAATACTTTGTACTACATTTATTTGCATGGAAAGTTGTCCCAAAATAAATAAAAACAGATAGAAATTGTCCTCTTTTCTCTTGAGAATAATGTTTTGGAGCTGGAGCAGTGCAAGAATGCATCTCACATGCTTCTCATCCTGCAGATAGGAGTCAGATATTCTTATTAGGTGATGATTAGTGTTATATCAGCTATCTAGAAGTCACAGTTGTAACTTAAGATGGTATGGTGTGACTTAATGTGTGCATCTTTCAATATTGCTAATTTTTAAAATCAAAGAGAATTTCAGTATACGTATGTCTAGAAGTATATTGGTTAATTATTGTATAGAAAAGTCATAGTGTAACTTCAGGTTAAAAATATGCTATTTTGGGGGCTGAGAAGTTCAAGCATTGCTTTTCAAAGGCACATGTTACAAAAGATGACAAGTGTTTGTAACATAATGATCAAACTAATTGACCGAGAATCAGATCAAAACAAGACTTTTCATGCAAAGTGCGGACTCAACTTTCCCCTTAAGTGCTTGCAGTCCACTGGCTGAGTCCATTTTTTGCAGTCTGCGCAGGCTTAGGTCCTGCAAGACACTGGTGTCTTGGGGCATCGTGGGGCACTGGGAGGACTAAGAACCTTTCAGGACTGAAACCTGCAGGTAACAAGCTGTTTGGGTGCTGCTGTGTGTGAGTGAATACATCAGACTTTTGCAACAATCACAATTCTCAGGGAAAGAAAAAAAAGAAAAAAAAAAAGTGTTTCAAAGGTAAACAGAAGGCATTTGTGTCCTGGAGTCTGATTTATTATGGGAACTATATATAGCTGTCATTAAATGAACAGGCTAACATGCAACTATTCATCACAGAGCGGGAAATATACAGGCCATTCTCTCCTTGCCTGGAATTGTTCATATTTTTGAAAACTAAAAGCAGAGTCTAGGAGAGGATGAATGCATAAAATATCATGAGATATTTGATTTATACTTTTCAGGCATTACCTCTCTATGTTCTCTGTGCCCAAGAGTATTATTCAAATCAATTGATCTCAGAAACTGTTTCTAGCAATCTCCTGCTTCCCCAAAACTCCCTGCTCAAGACCTTTATCTTCCTCCTTCTGTTGTTATTGTCATTACAATAGGCTCAAACAGGTCTGCAATTTTTGTTTGACTTTGAAGCCGCATTTCGATCAAAAAATACTTATTCATCTTCACATTTGTAATACTAGCATTCCACCTAACAGCCTGCATGAGACGAGCTGCAATATCCTTCAGAGCTCAGCTAAAACAATTCTCAGCTTGCTGCTTAGCTACAGGCGGAACAGCAGATAGCAGCAATGCTGTCTGCTCCAAACAGCTCTCTGGGTGCTGATTCACAGGCAGCTATAAACACTGATATATGTATTTCTTTCTTAGTAACTATTAATTGCTGAAGAAATTCAGGTTTATTTTTAATGAATGAGAAAAAAGAATTTAAAACTACCTGTGGCTACAAAGAGCAGTAATTCTCACAAACTAGAAAAAATTACTAATACAGCCTAAACATTGCAATCAGAATGGCTGCTTCGATACATACTTAAACTTTCATTAAATCACCTCTTTCATAGCAAGGCATGTTTACCACAAACAAGTGGCTTTTCCCACCAAAATATGGAATTGCTTTCAGCTGAAATTGAAGAAAATTATTTTGATTTCTGGAGAAAAGAAATAACCCAAAAAGGGTGGTGAATGCCTCCTGAGCACAGAACAATCCTTTGGCCAGAAAACAAACAAAAATCCCCACACAGAAGAGCTGAAAGAGCAGAGTTGTGTGACCCTAATGGCACACAGGTGCTTCTCATCACACCTGCTGACACACCTGCTGAGCAGCCTGTTCCAAGCCAACCACCCTCCGGGGCGGAACCTTTCCCTAATCCCCCGAGCCTTCTGGATACAGCTTTATGCTGTTCCCTCAGGCTCTGTTGCAGAGCTCAGAGCTGCCCCTCTGCTCCCTGTGAGGAGCTGCAGGCCGCCATGATGGAGCTGCAGGCCGCCATGATGGAGCTGCAGGCTGCCATGATGGAGCTGCAGGCTGCCATGAGGCCTCCATGAGGCCTCCCCAGCTCTGGGCCCAACAAACCTAGTGCCCTCCTCCACCTCTCACATTGCTCATCCCCTGCAGAAGTTTGTGTGGAACAGACTTGGCAACCTGTGGCTCTGCAGGCAGACTTAGGGCCTTTCCTGGTGCTTCCAGGCACTTTACAAAGTAAAAAAACACACAACAAAACTGTGAGCCAATTAGTGCTGAATGTGTACCAAGTAATCGCAATCACAAGTAATCTGTTTTCATAAACAGAGCTGGTAGGTTTTAAAAAAATACTACCATGTCTGTGACCTTTTCTTAATTTTGTTAGGTGTATTTGAAATTCTGGTCTTTTTATTTATGTTTGGAGTTTAATTAGAACCAGTCACTTTCCTGCAGCTACCTGCTTGTTGGCACGCCTGGGGATACATGTAATTGTGGTGCTTTTGCACAGTTTCTCTTTTTTTCCTCAGGAGCTGCTGCACAGAACTTCTGTCACACGTGCAGACTAATAATGACAGTCAGCCTGCATGAATAGCATGCTCTGGTAACAAATCAGGAACATGGAGAGGGATTTTAAACTGCTTGGGGGTGGTAACATAGCTCTTTTCAGTTTAAGATCTGTTTTGCTCTTCTTCCACAGCCATCACTTCATTTCATGAGAGGAGGTGCCATGGAAAGCTCTCGACTCACTGTACAAAGAGAATGATCCCCTCTGAGCCCTCTTTTTCAAAGTTCTTTCAAAGTAGACAAAGCAGAAAAGGCCTGACAGAAGCAGTATGAACAATAAGCTGTGTTTTCCAGAATGGATGGTGACAACCAGGAAGTTTTAAGCTGGGGTGAGGGGTAGGGGCAGAGGGAAGGGAGTTGTGGAAAGCTGCTGAACAGACGTTGTTGTATGGAGTCTAGAAGAGGTGAGAGAAAGAAATGGAGAATAAATACTGGTTCCTGAGATGATGGGTCCAGTGATTGGGGATACCAAGGAACTGAATGGCTGTCCAGTAGACTTGCGTCCATGTTTTTCTTATTTGAGGGAAGCATTTGATGTACAGCAAAATACTTACGTGGAAATTTAGGATACTTTTGATTCTAGAGTTCATTGGACTCTCTGTGGAACATCTGATTAGACTGGTGCTCTGAAAATTGACTAAGTATCCTGCTTGTTTTCCCACTTTCTTCACTAACAGTAGAGTTCCAGGTGACAGCACTTTTAATGGCAGAAGTATCTTAAATTCTCAGTCTGCTTGTTCCCTGCTTTCAAATTGCCTCTAATTTCATCTGACAAGGATAAAAAGAACTCCCCCCCACCCACAAAAAGCATGAGGCAGAGGTTGGCAAGATTTGCCAAAAGGAGCAAAACTTCAGGATCTGGCTCCTCCACCAGAGGCAGCATGGCAGTCTCTTCACTTCATCCCAGTGCCAGACTTCCCAAATCACCCCAAATGCACCTGAGATGCCTTTGAAGTTGGTCTGCTGTTGATTGCCTGCAACACTGCCCTTGCTTTGGATTTATGATGCAGGGGAGAACATGGAGCCAAGTTCAGGAGCTGGTGATTTCATTTACACATCAGAGGCCAAAATAAGCAAATAAAAACTGCCACACAAAATGAACTGAAATTGAAACTGGCTAAACACCTTCCTGCAAAATGGATTTTAAAAGTGACTCTTGAACTTTTCAGTGGAAAGACAGATTCATTTTCAGTGAAGTTTGATCTTGCTCTTCAGCTTCATTTGTAAGACCAATTACAGAGCATTTTGTACAACAATTACAGGCATTAAAACCGCTCTGTTCCATTTGATGAATTTTAATAGTAATTGAACAGAAGAACCCATCAACTGAGAGATTGTCCAATCAAGTATGCCCACACACTGAACTGTAATTTCCACTCCACAAATGTGTAATGCCATTTGAAACTACCAAAATGTCTTCCCTTCACCAATAACCGAGCAGATTCTCGAGGATTTGTTCCTAAACAACTTTATTCCTTGAGGCTTTAAGTACACAGAAAACATGTTGACCATGTTTCTCCAGTAATTCCTGTGTACAGCTCCCCCCTGCAGAGCTTCTGGGAGTTCATTTTTGGACAGGGCATTTGTAGAGTTCTGGCAACAACAAACATTCACCAGGCAGAATCATCTAGCACATTTTGATTCTCCTTGTGAAGAAAGGCAGTTTTGGAGGATTCCCTCCAAGGAACTTTATAAGATGAAGTAAGAGCTGGTTGGATTTTTTTGTGTTATTGTAGAAAACAGAGTCCATCACTCGAATTCTGGCTTTGGAATTTGCAATTGGATTCAGTTCAGTTTTTTCTCTTACCAAGAAACAATGTGCAGAATGGTGGTATGAAGAAACACAGGCCTGAAATAGATTATTTGGTAATGAAGATAAGCCCTTCATAGCTTCAGAAGAATAGATGTTTGGGCCAGGATTGTCCAGATATTTCCGTCCCACGTGGTCTCCACAGGCCATGAGCCCTATTTGTGTTGTGAGTCCAAAAGCCACAAATGCAACACAGTATGGCAGAGCTAAGAAGAGATCAAAGACTCACCAGTGCCCTGGGTCTCTAAAAGATGCTAATGTATTTCTTAATCTCTATGCGTGAACGTTTTATTGTTATTTTTTTCCTACTAGTCTTGCTCTTTGTTATTGAGGTTGGCCTATGTGGTACAGAAAATTCCTTGAGGGAAGTTACTTCATTGGATTTGCTGGAAAACAGTAGAACAAAAGAACTATTTTGATGAACTTCTCTCAATGTGATTTCTAAGCTAGCTTGGGAAACAAAAAGAGATTACTACAGTTTAGATCAGTGGGAGATTAATGTCCAACTGTCAGAGCGTTCCTTTGAAGTGGGTTTCCTCTTGCCAGTGGTCGCTACGAATTTAAGTTCAATTTAAAGACCAAAGATGAAGTCTTGGCTTTCCTGAAGTCAATAAGAGTTTTGTCACTGACAACTTGGGGGCCAGGATTTCATCTGAGATGTTTGTACAGGCACTAACTTCAGCATCTGCTGAGAGCAACATGAAATATTTATGTTGAAGAGTGAAAATGTAGTGTTATCTTGCAGCTTATTCTCAGCACAAAAATGACACTAGATCAGTGAAAAATCACCAGACTTCTCTGTAAAGTGCATAGTCTCAGTTGAGAAATACCTCATACGAGAGTGAGTAAATTAAGAGCTATAATGTGTGATATAAAAGTAATTACTGTAAATGCTCTTCCTGGGTATGTATAATTTTTTCCTTTTTGTTTTGGCTTAGAACAGTGAAAAAAAGGAACAGCAGAGGTTTTCCCACAAATTTAAAGTTCTACCTCCTCTCCAACTAAAATTTTGAGCCAGAGTTCCTTATATTTAAAAATATCTGCAAATCTTTGCCTTCGAAAGTTTAACAATGCAGATTCTAGTGAAAATCATAGAATCATAGCATCTATTGAAGGTTATGTGTTTCTGTACACATGCAAAATGTAGCTGCCAGAGCTTTTATAGGCAAACACACACAACAACTTAGGGCACAAAATGCACTGTTTGCAGTAGAAAGATTTCTGGAAAGAAATGGCATGGTTAATGCAACATCTCTGTGTACCTGGCATCTTTATGGACTGGCACAATCATACTTAGCTCTGTGAGGGTTCTGGCTCACACTGGTATAGGCAAGTGATAGTTTTTTCCCATGGTGAAGGAAGAAGCTTAGAGCGTTATGGAGCAATGTGTTACCTGTATCCAGCCCTGAGAGCAGGGAATACCTTGGGAAAGCTCTCAGGAGAAGCAAGCCTCAAAAAAGTGTCTTCCAACACACTCAAAATTGTGAAATGCAGACAGGAAAGGTCTTGACTCAAGAATGTGAACAAACACAAATCTAGCACAAATCCTTTTTTATTTTTTATTTTTTATTTTTT
>JAOWBP010004554.1:2769244-2787646 GCA_028571105.1 Tragopan temminckii | reverse complement strand
GAAAGGTCTTGACTCAAGAATGTGAACAAACACAAATCTAGCACAAATCCTTTTTTATTTTTTATTTTTTATTTTTTCCCCAGATTGCTGAGGCTTCTTTACAATGTCTTTTGCTCCCAGATTGAGACAAGATCCAAACAGATGAGTGCCAGGAGAAATGAATGGTGGCAGAGGCTGGAGGGAGAGCAATGGGGAGATACTTGGAAGGATTTGTGTTCAAAGAAAGCATGCAAATAACAGGCCAGAGAAATTTCTTTTCTCTCTTCTTCTCTGCCCCTTTTCAAATATCTTCTCTTATTTGTTTAATTTTATGCATTTTAGCATTTCAGTCACAGGCTGCTAGTGTGTTTTTTTTTCCACCCTTTACACACCATCACATACTCCCGGCCTTTTTTTGACCACAGTCTATGTTGTAATAATAATAATAAAAAAACTGGGCCTGATTTTAATTTGTGTAATGTTTTTGTTAAAAAAATAAAAACTCAACAGCCTAATTAGGAAAACCGTTAAATGGCTGCAATTCAAATATAATTCTATTAAATTCTCCCTGTAAAGTTAATGTTACAGACTTTTTAACAGATGTTTTAATTAGACATTGTTATTAAAGGGAATACTGTAGAAATTAAAAGCGGGGCCTAAATGTGTTAACAGAGACACTTTTCTCGTGTGGCGCCGATGGTGGCAGAAACCTTAGCAAAGAGATTTTGGCAGCAGGTCATGAAAAAAAAAAAAAAGAAGAAATGCGTTAAAGGGAACAAAATGAGCTAAGAGATATGCATTGCTCAGCTACTATGTGATGGGGGCTCATTTCACAGCCAGCACCACCTCAGGCCATTGCCTGGGCTGGAAAGAAGGTAGGGAAGATGCTTGTGCACAGTGATGATATTTCCCACTCAGGCACCAATTCGTCAGAAGGATTTGGCTGCGAGACACTTGCAGCTTGGGGAATTTCATAGGAAGCATCAGCATTACCAGTTTTTGATGTTTCATCTGCTGCCTCCATGTTTTGGTTTGTTTTCTAACTGTGGTTCCTAGAATCAAGCAACAACTTAGGGACTGTGTTTTTTGCAGGATGGACTTCCTCTAAGCCCTTCCCACTGCAGGGAAACACATATGTTGTTGGCTTGGAAATGAGAGTACAATAAACAATAAGACAAACAAACAAAGCCCAGGTTTGTACATGTGGGAAGGAAAGCCACACAGTATTCTGGGCCTTGAACAGACATTTTCTGAGATCGGTAACATTGGAACCAAACTGTGGGTTAAAAAGGTGACAGTTGTCAGCTTCACACCACATCATTTTCTGGCAGGGGCTATAGCCACCAAGAGTGCTCCACTGCTTCATTTCATGCTTAACTACTGCAGGTCTGCTGCAAGGCAATGCCATTTTGTGGGACTGCTGCATGATCTGGCCATGAAATCTCCAGGGGTGCAATTGTGTGCTGATGGGGGCTCTTCCAGAGGGTGACTCAGAGCAGAAATCAGTGGACATGATAGAGGAAATCTAGACAGTTGGATGCCCTGTGTTGGATGCTTTGTCATTAGTCTAAGACAAGTTCTCTTTCGAAGTCCATTTTATCTCAATATGCAGTGTAACATTATACTTACTTGCAGCTTTCTGCTGCCTGTCACCTGTGAAATGGTTAGAGGGTTAAACCTGGGCTCTTCTGAGCAGTTTGATGCATAATGTAAGGAGAAGGTGATGGGTAGCATCGATGTACAAGCATATAACATCGTCAAGAGGTTTTGGTGATGTCATAAACCATAAAGGCAGAGTTTGGCTATGATATCATCACCAGGCCAATGTGGTTCTTCGGGGTTTTTAGAAGAAGAAATTTATTAGATGAATAAGGGGATCTGATGTTTTAAAGGCATTTTTTACCCCCAGTCCCTCCTCTTGTTTCTGATAGATGATGCTGCTGTTGCATCTATGAGTTAGAAAATGATAGCTGTTCTTATCAGCAATGAATGTGTTCTTTGGAACACATATTATATGTGGAATGGAAAGTTGCTTAAGTATTGCGAGATTGGCTAAGAAGAGAGAAAAGCACCAGAGGAGAGATCTCTGAGAATTGCAGAACTGGTTCATGCTGATCTGTTAATTAGCATTAAACAACAGTGTAAGAATGTAGCCAGGTAGACAAGGTGACAAAACTGTACGAGAATAAACAACTCAAAGAGATGTAAATCTTCTGATTTCTGCTCTCTGTGAGAGGAAGAACTCCTTCCTACAACACTGGGAGAAAATCTGATAATCACAAATATTCAGCTCTGAATATTTTATCCCTGTCATTGAAATCTCTGTTACTGCCCACTGTGGGAAGAAGGATACTCATCTAGAGAAAAAAGATCCCTAGAAAACCACGTTAAAGTGATGTCATCATTGATATTAACTAAAAGTGTCAACTCTTGTTCCTCCCTCCATCCATAGACTCCATTCTTTCAGCCACGTCTACCTCTCTGCAGACTGGAGAAGGTCCAGCCCCACAGGAGGACTTCTCAGAGCTCAGAGGTGTCTCAATGAGACGAGTGACATCTGCCCATGACTACCACAAGCATCTCAGATCGTTTTTTAGTTTTCCCTTAAGCTCTCGCTCTCATCTGTTTTCAAGATTTGTTTACCCTTTATTTTTCTTTGTTATCCCTCCCCTTTAGAGGCCTTTAGCTTAAAAACTGTGAAAACCAAATTAATGCAAGTATTCTAATTTTTGTGACCGTCAGAGTCAAGCAAACTGGAAAATGTGCAGTCTTGAGGGTAAAAGAGAGGTGCAAAATCTCTAGCAGAGACAACTGGTTAATTAGCAGATGTGAAACCAAAGTAAAAAAAAAAAACAGATCCTAGAAAACAAATGAAAATCTCCATACCAATTATTTCCAGAAAGGTAACATTTTCCCAATTAAAACCATTCTGAGAACTTTAGTTAATTATGTAGATATTCTCTCTTTCTCTTTCCCTTTCTTTCTCTCTCTCTCTCTCTTTTATTAAAGTCCATCAGGGCTCATGATGTGTGGGAAAAGTGCTAACATTTGCAAATTGCTGGTTTATGATAAATGAATTGTGGAAACTCAGCCCCTTGGTTGGGGCCCAGCTAGACTGCAAAGCACCAGCATCTCCGGCTGCTGCAGCCCTGACCCTGCCTTTACACCCATTGATCACAACTGGTGCATAGCCATGACCACCAAATGCATACATTGTAGCTGGGGGACTTGCTTTTCCCATAGTATTTCATCATCGTTCCACATCGCGAGCACCATAGTAACCTTTGGCATGCCGTCCTGTAAGACTAATACCTGCAGGAGATTTCCTCCTGCCCCAGTAATCACTGCTTCAACTGCTCCATCTTTAAAAAACCCTTAGTCATTAACCCAGCTTTGGTTTTCAAAAAATTCCCGTTTATTTCAGTAGTGCCAGGAGGGGAAGTAAGGGCTGAGCATACTGGAAAAGCAAAATCCCTAAAGAGAGGACTGGAGCACCTCCCCTATGAGGACAGGCTGAGGGAGCTGCGCTTGTTCAGCCTGGAGAAAAGAAGGCTGCAGGGTGACCTAATTGGAGCCTTTCAAAACCTAAAGGGAGCCTACATAGAGGAGGGGAATCAACTCTTTGAAAGGGTTGATAACAACAGGACAAGGGGAAATGGTTTTAAGTTGAGGGAGGGGAGATTCAGGTTGAATGTCAGGGGGAAATTCTTTACAGAGAGAGTGGTGAGGTACTGGAACAGGCTGCCCAGAGAGACTGTGGATGCCCCGTCCCTGGAAGTGTTCAAGGCCAGATTGGATGGGGCCCTGGGCAGCCTGGTCTAGTATTAACTTGGAAGGCTGTTGGCCCTGCATATGGCAGGGGGGTTGGAGAGTCATGATCCTTGTGGTCCCTTCCAACCCTGGACAGTCTGTGATTCTGTGTGATTCTGTGTGTGTGTAGAGTGTGCTCTTGCCATTGCTCTTCATGATTACTGAATGCTCGGAGTGCAGGAGCACATACAAGGCCAACAGCCCAAAGTAAAACCATAATCAAGACTGTGCGAGTATATAAGGGCAGGCTCTGCCCCACGTGGGAGAAAAATCACACAGGTGAGACATGCAAAGTTAGCCAGGGAAGCAGGACACAGCTCCACGCAGTGCTGCAGGGTGAGCTTTGCATTGCCTTTGGGGACTATTTATGGTTTCAGGGAAGACATAACCGAGAGGAACGCAGCTCTCAGCAGCTGCATGTCAGCTGAGATTCCTGCACAGGGAAATTGTTTCCATTCACACTTTGGAGTCTGTGGCCAGGTCTTGATCCTGATTTAATGAAAACAATGCCTGAAAGTCAAATGCATTTTTCTGACAGGCACATGGAGGTGCTATTTTATCTGCAGGGTCTGACAGATGATGCTGAGCACATGTAAAAAAATGCACGTGTGAGCTTGTACACACGCACACGTTTGAAGCCCTCAAATTAGCATTGGATGTGAAATCCACCATCCATGAAAGAGTCGGGGTAAGAGATTGTAGTGTCCCAAAGAGACACAGAGTAATGAAGTTATGGAGAGCTGGGAAATGTTGGTATTACTTTATTAGAGTGCATTGAAGGGAACTTGTGAGCTAGTGCTCTAAAGGTTGTATTCAATAAAAAACGATTCCTCTGGTTTCCACGCAAAGCCACTGAAGTACCAAAAAATCAATTTTAGTCATTGAATTGGGCCCTAAGGTGGAGCAAAATGGGTAAGATTCACAACAGCACCAGAAGATGTACAGTCTGTGGCCAGGGAACTTTTCCCCATTTTAGTTCTGGTTTTGAACCACATGAGTGCAGGACTGATGCAGCAACCCACTGCTGCCCCCAGCATTGCCACTGGCCCCCCAGCCACGTGGGAAAAGCCTTCAGCTTTCTCCTCTGTGCTAAAGCTCACTCAAAATGGACAAATTTGGTGCAAAAGCTGCAGTGTGCATGTGATGGGGTACTTTTAGATCAGTTTGGGGGGGTTGTTGACCAACATAGAAATGGAGGTGGGGAGCTGGATGCATCTCCAGAGAATGTGCATGAACACGATGGATGTGGATAATGTGAGATGAGTTGAAATTGGTTTTGAAATCAGAGTTGAACAGAAAAGTGAAAAGTATTTGAGGAGAGAAATGTTGGAAAATTCCTGCCAGAATTGGTTGGCATTTTCCAGGAGCTCTATCATGAATTCAGGGTCTGTGTCGGTTCTCTCTTGTCTTTATTAGTGCTCTGAAGCACAGGGTCTGAAGCAAAAGTTATTGAATTTTCACTAAATCCTTCCTACAAGCAAAGGCTTTTTCTGCTTTAAAGTTCAAAAAAGTCCAAGTCGCAGCCACCACCTCTAGCATGTGCCCATATCTTTTCTCATTATAGGCTGAGGTCCAAAACCAATACGAATTAAATAAATATCCCACTGAGAACTGTACTTTTGAAAACTGCCTTATTGCGGTGCAGATGTGCGCTATCTAAAATGAGCTTAAACGTTTTATATATATATATATATATATATTTAAATTAAGAAAATAAAATAAAACCTAAATATTATCCTGGAAGGAAGTGTTTGCACGGGTGGATGTTTGATTTTCATTTTTCTCCCAGCATGCTTGGTCCTTTCATCCTGTAATGGTTCTTCTCTATTAATCCTTCTCAAAACCCACAGGTAGAGATGCTTATTGATAGAAGGCCAACGTGTATCTCAGTTTACAAAGGCATATTAAAGGATACAAGTAACATATTTCTCTTGATGTCTTCTTATTAATGCAATTCCACTCAGAACATTTTGGCATAAGAGGCATTGCCAGATGGAAGATAAAACTTCACTTTTATGGGTATTTTAAGGAAGAAAACATTTGGTTTGCATCAGTTCTAAATGAATAATATTTATTGCCCTAATGATTTGTATTTTATAACCCGGATAACAAAAAGCACTGTCAATTACTTAATATTTTAACAAGGATTAAAAAAAGGTCCGATAACATCAAGTCATTTTAAATGATCAAGTGCTTTTAATGCTAAACTCTAATAACCCAAAGCATGGGCTGTTTACATAATAAAAATAAATAAACACTGACCACAGCTTGGCTGTATTTAAGGATTCTGTCATTTGTTACCACAAGTCGCAGCTCACAGCATGCTTTGGGGTGCTCAGTGTGTTACAATTACAAACACATCAAACGGGCGCATTGGGGCCCTGCACACATCGTGGTGTGCAGAGATGGGGAGTTTTGGGGCTGCTCCTGGGTGAGTGTGGGGAGCAGAGGGCTGCATTCTCTACCTCTGACTTTCCCTGGACGTCAGCAGGTCTTCTGTGCTTACAAAAGATAATCTTCCTCTGACCTTTACCCATCAATAATTTGATTATATTTATCTCTCTCCTTTATTGTAGATAATAAAATTCCATGTTTTTCTTCTTTCTTAAATTGTTAATTTGCATGCTGCTGAATATTTTTTATTTGATGCCGTTACAGGAATTAAATTTCAAATCAAATCAGCACATGCAAGGACCACTCTCATTTCAGTGAGCTCATTCCAGCACAAGAGGGATGAGGAGGTTCTAAAGCTTGCAGTATTGTCCATGTAAGCACTAAAAATCATACTGCTGCACCTCAGATAAGATTTCAGAGGTGTAGCTGGTTCTGCTGGAAGCTGTCTCTGTCTGGCCAAGCACATGGGCACTTGGTTTCTCTTTTAGATGACCTTTTTTCCCCATTCCCTTCTGATCAAGCACCAAGGGCTGTGTGATGTTTCCCATTTTGAAGGCTGGAAGGAAAGCAAAAGGAGCCCTTGAACACTGACTGTGTTAAGGTTCTGTTGAAATAACATCAAATTTACTCTGACATGTTCCATGGGACTTAATATTGATTTTCAAATAATCTGGAACGCTGTTTTTATAAACAATTATTGGCAAGGGGAGGCGTTATTTTTGGAAGCTCTTGTATGTACAGTAAGGCTTTATTTCTTCTTGTTTTGAAGTGCGGCATGTCTTTTAAAAACGCTGTTCAGGAAACATCTGCTGTCAATTAAGAAGTAACACATTAAGGCATATTAAAGTGCACTCTTATTAGTGTTTCAGCAATAAAAAGAAAGGTTTTCTATTTGAATCATATGTTCTTTAACACATCTGCCAGCCATCTGAAACTTGCAAACGTTTCTCAATAAAAACATCTTCATAACCTTGTAAAAACTTAGTAATGCATAGCACTCTGTTTTCTGTATATCTATATACCTGTATATCCCTTTAAACACTGAGTTCAGGTAATTCTCAAACAGGTTATTGGGCTGATGCTGATAGTTTTCGATAAGGACAGTGACTGCGGGCACTCTGCTCAGTCAGTCCCACTGAACCCTTAAAGGAGAGCTGATTAGAAAGGCAAAGCTTTGCCTTTCGGTTTTTATGAGATCAGAAGAATCAGACTTTTCAGCAAAAAAAATAATATTATAAAGCATTTGGGTTGGGAAAAAAAGTATTTGATTTGAAAAGAGGCTGTTGTGTGTTAGCAAATTGTAGTTTTCTATGGCTTACACTTTCCACTCTGTTGAGAGTACCTTTTCCATTGGCACACTGTGGTGTCTTGTTGTTTAGTCAAGGTGTTGCATCCTGCAAAACCCTTATCAGATTAATAACAAATAGACAGGTCACAGGGGATCATCCTTACTTTAACTGCATGGATTTCTGAATATAAAATATCCCAGCTTCAGAAAGACTCACGAGACTTGAAAACTTAAGCCAATCATTCAAAATGATGGGAAATAATAAAAAATTGAGATAGAAACTATTGTTTTTACCAGTGGGACCATGGAAACGACTCGTTTATCCATGAACTCAGGTAGACATGGTACTAGATATTGGTGTTTGCAACGAGGAGTCTGATGTGCTCTTGTCTGTTTCCCAGTGAAAGAAGGGCAGTAGAAAGATTTGGCTGCAGCACAGCCTGAGAAAGAGTCTGTGTAGAGGCAGGTAACTTTTGCTGCTGGGGTTAGTGTGGCTGGTACCGTCAGCCAGGACTGTGTGTAGGGTCTGACAAATCAGGCACTCAAACAGCACCATTGGAAGAGACCCCTCTGTTCCATCCAATGCACTTTATGCCTGATTATTTTTAAAATTCCTTGAGAAAAAAGCTGACCTTAAAGTGGGTGAGAGAGAATGAAAACCTGCCTGGGAAAAAAATCAAACATTTTGATTTCTTTCCTTCCGTTGCTGAGTGTTGTGATCTCGGATCTCGAAGGTGGGGAACCGCTGACGTAACTCAAGCACAGCTACTTGGTTCATTTTCTTACCGATACCTTGGAAGAATTGTTACTGCATGGGTCAAAGCCCCAGCCAATAAGCAAAGGAGATTTCTTATGTCTGCATTTTAAGGAGTTGGTAGCTGTTGTTACTGGCTGGTGCAGCATCTAATGTTCAGTGATGGATGCATCTGCTTGGCTAAACAATAGAAATCTGCCTAATTAGATGCTGTTTGAGGCTGACCTACTTCTGTGACTCCAGCATGCAGATCTTCTCACTGAAGGATGATACTTTTCTTCCCTAGAAAATCACAAATCAAAGCTCGAACATGCTGGTTTCTAACAGCAAAGGGATTGTTTATATTTTCCAGAGCTGCAGGGGGAAGTTTGCCGGAGGTTTGAACTACAGAGGGGAAAAAGGAAATGTAACTTTCATGCAAAGCTCACAAACTAAATGCCATTTGCCCACTGGGCTTGCTCTTCATGGGGAGCTGCAAATTGTCCATTCAGCTGCCAAGCAGAAAAAAAATCTAAAGACAAATGCATAGGACTACTGTGCTTCTGAGAAGCTGGGAACGATGTGCTTGTTCAAGCATGGAAAGAGTGTGCAGCTGACTTATGGCAGGGGACTTGAAGGTGGAACGTCTTCAAAGCCCCCTGGTTCTTCTTCTGCTCCCAGTGAACTTTGGACTCCTCATCCTGTCCCTTGCTGGATTTCTTTCAGAAGTGAAAGGGAAGAACAGTCAGATCTGAAACCAGAGATGATGGATTCAGTGGGGTTGGCGACGGATCAGATTGGGACTCAATATCGCTCTGTCTTGGTGCAATTACTGCCAGTGTGATTCTGACAAGACTTTCTCACTCAAAAATAGATAAGCTTGTTTTCCCAAGGACCATTCCCCTCAGCTAACCTAGACTCTTCCCAGGCACTGTTTGAAAGCTATTTTTCTTAAAAGATTCTTTATTATCAGTTAAGCTATAACAGCAGTAATTACCTATCTTACCAAGGTCAAAACACACCATATCCAAAACAATCTGGTATAAACTAGCATAAATAAATGCAGTGTGCTTCTCCCTTTAGGACTGCAGGGTCAAGCTCAAATAAACTTCCAGTGAATGGAATTTAAGATAGGAGCCCACTTTGAAAAAATCCTTAAGTCGATCAGGAAAATGTGAAGCGTATATAATAGACAACCTAGCAGGGGATATACTCCAGCACTGCAAGATGTGCTTGAATATGGCCTTATAACCAGAGCTGCTGCTGTAGCTCAGTAGGTGCCTAAGGATGTGTAGACTCTACAGGTACTGGAGGTCAGGAAGGAAAGGCTGGAGTCATTTGAGAGGTGAGTATTGTTCTCAGGAAGGTCTGATGATGCCCATCCTTCCTAATAAGAACCAAGTAAACTTCATTCCCTTTTGGAAGTGTAGAGAAGAAGCTCTCAATATCAAGCTCTCACACTGAAAGCCAGTACTTCAGCCCTTGAAGTCCTTGGTTGTAAGGGTTTGCCAGGAGCAGGCACTCACTGCTGCTTTTCGGCTCTCCTTCAGCTGCCCTGCTGAAGTGATGAATACTGTTTAATTACAAAAAGAGAATTTCTGTCATTTCTCCCAGCATGGCTTATATTGGGGAAGATTAAACATCAGCCAAACATTACTGAATTACCTTTTTAAACCTATTATTTCAACGTGATTAACTTCTCTTCTTTTCATTTAGCTGTAAGCAAAATCTTGTTTACAAGGCAAAAAAAAAAAAAAAAAAAAAAGCACTTGCTATAATATCGGCAATAATAATAAAAATGAACATCACAGGGAAATAATTTATGTGTAAACCAGCATAAAAATGTCATTGATGCATGAGTTTCCTCTTCAATTAATAAAAAGGAGGAAATATTTAAAAACAATTTATCAAGGAAATACATACAGTTCATATATCATGCACTTACAAAGACTGTACTAATATCCATTCCACAAATAGCAGTGTGACCTGGACTATCACACAGATGCTGGATTCCTTTGTGTGACCTAATTTAGGGCAGGTGTCCAGGACAAGACTTTGACCTTGTACAGAATGAAGATCCTGGGTCAAAATACTGATAAAAGCATATTCTGTTGAAAAAGTAACAATTAGTGCTGGTGAGATAGCCCAAAATAAATAAAATGTGGCATTAGTGATTCTGGATTCATTCTCTACTTTTGACTGAGGTTGTTGTCATCACCATAAAGCCTGATGATTTATTTACGAAGAATAAAACATTGTCTATTATGTGTATGTTTGTACTAAGCTGTGAAGTGATCACAATTTTAACAGAAATAGAATCTTGTAATTATCGTTGTAAAACTGTGTTACTCAAAAATTTAAGAGTTTAAAAAAATCCAAAATAGTAAATCAGGGTGTGACTCCTCTGCTAACCTTGGATCTGAACAGTCAGTCAAGATTGAGGAGATTTCTGAAGGTCGTTACCTTCCCTTATCAGAGCATCTTTTGGGGTATATAATTTTGCAGCATAAATATTAGATAACAAATTTACGTTTATCAAACCCAAATCTATGGGAACATAAACCAACCCAAATATTTCTATGCAGTGTTTGGAAATAAGACAAGTGAAGAGAAATCTGTTTTCTCCTAACCTTTTGCCTAGTCTCCTTACAGTGAGATGCTTTGGGACAAGTTACCTGGCCTAGAGGGAGGTGTCCCTACCTATAGCAGGGAGTGGGAACTGGATGATCTTAAAGGTCCCTTCCAACCCAAACCATTCTACGATTCTATAAGTAGCATCAACTCCCAGAAGCTTGTGCAAAGTCTAACACACTGGGCACTGGGGGTGCTGAGCTCATTAGGATGGGTCATGTGCTCAAAATAAAACTTGAATGTGAAGCTTTGTAGGTTTGGGTATTTAAGACACATTTTTCCAAGTATTTTTCATGACTTTTTCTGTAGTTTTCAACCCTACCATAGGCAATTGGAAAAGGATAAAACTATTAAGAAGACACTGATCCTGTTTTCAGTGTCTTGATGCCCTAAGTCACAGTTTCTCTCCAAAGTACCCAAGGAGTGGGAGAAGAAAGTAAAGGCACATTCTCAAAGTGTCTCTGTACCTATCAGTATCACACATTGATGTTTCTGTTTCTTACAGGATATCTGAAGGGTAGGTCTCACCGTAACACTGGAAAACATATACTGCTGTGCCTGCAACTCCTCATCAGCAATCCAATGAATGGGACTAGTTATAAACAGTGATAATATCCATTTTTTTGTTTCAGAAAACAGTTTGTTTCCAGTTCTTTGCCTTTGTGAAAATGCATCTCAATTGTACACCGTATAGACTAAAAGGTATTTTGAGCAGATCACTTAGTTAAAGTTGATGGAACTTTACTGGTGTGCGTAAATTCACACAGATTGACACAGTGGGAATTCTGGCCCTTTGCATTGACCCTGAGCTGGAAATCCAAATATCTTCATAGTCATGTGTGGAATCCAACCTGGAAATTTCAGTATTGAAGAAAATCGGTTGATTATATATACTGAAAAGAGATACACTGATTATATATACTGAAGAGAGAGGCATAGTCTATTACATATTGTGCCCTGTCCGTCAGTTTGTGGCAGTGTGAGTAAAGATTTACCCTTAGTTTTATCCATACTAAGAAGGCAGTGCATTTCCTGCACTTGGCAGCCTATAATTCACCTCTTACATCAGTTGCTGAAATTGATTCTCTTTTTAATGTGACCCGTTCTGATTATAAAGTTATTTTTCTGGATTTTATTGCATTTGCTACCTGAAGTGCATCTACAATGATTTTCAAGGGAAGGCAAATAACAAAACAAGGTTGGACTTAATCTCATTCCGTGCAGGAAGCTGGTTCTAACGAAAGGTGTCATTGTCAGCAAGCTCTACAGCTAATGGATTAGCAGTCAACTTTTTTCTTCTGTTTTGTCTTCCAGATATTGAACTTCGAGGGTGGGGAAGAAAAACAAAACTAGCCAGAGAAGATTAAGTGTACTAGTTAAAGTTACCCCACCAACATGTTTCTATAGAAACTCAGTAAGATATCCAACTTCCAGACGTAAAGCCTGAAAAGGAAACACATTCAGATGTCAGAGTTTGCAGAGCACATGCTGCTGCCCCAAAAACAGAGGCTACGCTGCTCTGTAGGCCATTGCCATGCAAAATAAATAATCAGCAACACTACAGTCCCTGGCAACTGGTTGCAATATGACTCCTGATCTGTGTGTCCTTCTTAAAGGCAGCAGTATCATTTGCTTCCTTGCCACTTTTCATGTTTTTCAGAATTGTCCTTAGGTAAATGCGTGTGAAATTATAACTGCTAGAAAATGATGGTGTGTAAAAGCTTTTCCATCCTCCCAGGAGTTGTATTTGATCCTAGCGTTCAACTGCAGGAAAAGCTGTTGTCTGTGGGCTGTCAGGTGCTGTACAGAGGTGTCCCCCCGCTTCTGGAGATAAAGGAGGATTTGGAGATACCTGGCTTTTTTTCATGGTACTGTAGCAGGGAGGAACAAAGTGCAAATAATTTGGCATGAGGCCCGTGGAAGTCATTCAAGATGCGCCATGGAGGTATGTGCAGTATTCCTCCTTGCTCCCTTAGCCCCACGACCCTGCATTCCCTGCATTGTGAGCTGCGAGTGCAGGGCTGGGGAGCAGTTGTTACTGAGTCCCTGAAAATCCAGTTGGATTTGCTATTGCACCTGAAAGGGGCAAAGAGACACATCTGAGCAGAAAGACAACACATGGACGGCTGGCAGCGGGCTGCCCTCCTGCAGCAGGGCTGTTTGCTGGCTGTCTCGCACAGCCCGGGCTGCTGAAAGCTGCAGGTGGAGGGAAGCACTGCGTGCATAGCAGGAATGGCTGTGAGAGGTGTGAGAAACCCAATCGCTTCTGTTTGCTGAAGCTTCTTGTTCGCTCCCTTGTGGCTGACAAGCTTCCGGGGATAATTATATCCCAGCACCTGGGGAGGCTCTCATCCCACCAGGAAAAAGAAATCCATGGGGAAAACCACTGTGATGAGCAGGACTGTGCATCTAGTGAGGACAGAGACGAGTCAGGTCTCTGCTTGCCTTACACTGCAGCAGCTGCAGGGTCAGACAGGCTGACTCCAGCCCCAGGAGCCCTGTGCATTGGGTCATGGTGCTCAGCAGGGGCTCAGCACCAGCTCTGCAGCCTGTGCTGGGATGCTGCTGCCTGCCGAGCCCAGCTGGCTGGTCTGGGACTCGCAGGAAAGAGAAACCCTTGGTTTGCTGTGGCAAACGTGGTGCCCCTGTTTACTCAGATTTGATGCATTGCTGCCTATAGTGCAAAAATGTTGAGTGTGTTTACATGGACAGTGAGCGCCTCTATGGCAGATGGATTGTACAGACAGTGCCACTTTTGACAACTGAACTATCAGCAAAAAAGTGCTTGCAGGTCTTTCTCAGTCACTAGCAGACCTTTTGATCTCCTTACACATTGCTATTAATTCCTTCCTCGCTCCAGTCATCCAGAAATGAAGAGCATATCTTACCAGGGTGCTGCTGGTGCATGGCTTGTTCCTGATGCATTTGGATGCTGTTGAGCTGCCTGAGGAACATAATGGAGGGTGGTTGGGTTCAGGGCGGAGGTCTGCTCTGAGACAGGAGGACGATCAAGGGCTTTTTGTGTAGGAAAAAGGATGTGGCACAAAGCATATATCCCACACCCTCCTTAACACTGGGTCCCACCTAACTCTCTTTGAGTTGTTTTCTGGACCTGCAAGTGGACTTCGTTTTGTGATGTGGCAAACAACAGCATCTACAGATTAGAAATTCTGCCACTTCACACAGTGCTGAGCAGGGCATAAAGGCGAAGTACTCTGCACGTGAGTCTTGTTGTTTGCTTCATGCCCAACCACTCTGTTCGTCAGTACTTCAGACAAACAGCTTTCCATTCCTGAGCTGAGAACACCAATCCTTACCCCAGAAAATGCTAGAGGGTTTCTTCCATTCCCCTCCAAGCCTTCTTCTGGCCAGGATTTTACAAAGTGGCATTAAATTTTGCTTGTTGAGGAAGGCACCTGTCCCAGGGTGGTTATTTTCAGCGGCAGAGCTGACATCCTATACGGTAGCCCATGTTATGAAATTTGGCCAGCACCATCTCACTGTGAGTTACGTTCTGCTTCAGCATGATTAACTGTAGTTAAAAATGAGCTTTGAGGGCATATAAACAGGAGAGCAGAAGGGCTGCTTGGAAGCATAAATCAGGAAAATATTAAATGGGAAAGCACATCCAAATTGGTACTTGTTTGCTCAAAGCTATTTGAATTAAGGGAAATATCATCCCTTCTCAAGAAGGATAGTTCTTAAATTCCTCAAACAAGACCTAAACCAGCAAAGATGAGATGTAACACTGTATAGCCCAAAGCACAGCCAACACAGAGAAAGAGCAGAATGCTTTCTGTTCCCTCTTTGGTTTCCTTGGGATGGATGACGTAGAGGGCCCTGGCAATAGGACAAATGGGCTCAGAAGGGCACCTCAGCAGAGAAGGCACAGCTGGACACCTCTGTCTCTCCCCAGCTTCTCCACCTCAGCCTCAAGAAAGCAGCAGGAAAGAGAATTTTCTTTCTTTTGTTTTGAACACAGAGTGGTCTTTTAGTACCCTTTCTGGTACTGAGAATTAACTGGAGGGCAAGAGAGCCCATCCCTAACCTGAAATTGCTGAAATCTGCAATGTCCTGCTGAGCTGATGAAGAAAGGGATCTGCATTTTTCTTCTCTCAAATTTCAGTGAAGATACAGAGGAAAATTCAGTAGAATTTATGACTTTTAAACCCGTTTTGCCCATAGTCCATGCCTCCTAGAAATGGTGCAAATTCTTCTATCTTTTGTCTATGAAGGAGACACCAGCTTATTCAAGACCATACGGGTAGTTTTCTCTGGTAACACATGGAGATTTCCATTCCAAATCAAGATCTCATTCGACTAAGTGCTGCACAGAGAGATCCTGTGCCCAAACGCACAATAATATTAGGAAAAATTTATTCTCAGGCAGAGTGATGAGATATTGGAACAGGGTGCCTAGGGAAGTGGTAGAGTCATTGTCCCTGGAGGTTTTCAAGAAATATGGAGATGTGGCACTGAGGGGCACAGTTGAGAGCAGTCATAGGCATGGGTTGATGTTTGGACTAGATGATCTTAGTGGTTTTTCCATCCTTAATGATTATATGATTCTATGATAACCCAAGTGTCTGGGGGTAACGTGGACTTGCCTTAAGTGGGTCTAGGCCTAGGATTTCCTCTTAGAGGTAACAGGCACAACTTTTTGCTTGTCATGAAACCTCACATAATAGTGTTGCGTGCTGTGGTATGACTAGGTTTGCTCAAGGAAGTGGCTGTTAATTTGTTGAACAAGTTAGTGTTTTCTCTTGGTTGAAGTCTATGCTAGGAAAATGGCTCTCTGCATCTCCCTAACACTACAACTCACTACAGCACTAATTCAACATTCTCCTAAGCGTGTTGGCAACATGCAGGTTGAAAGATGATACTTCAGTTGGCCTTCCAGTCTTTCACCTGAACAGCATCATTCACATCCCTTTACCCCCACCAGGGCTTGGAGTAATGTTCTCTGTTGAATGCTCACATAATTTTTCATTAGCCACTTCTGTTGGCTTAGTGTACTTTTTTGCACACATAGCCAATATGCATTAACGGTTTCCAGTAGGTCCATTAGGAATTTCTTCCCAGTCTCTCTAGTAAATGCAATAGCAGCATTGCAGGCTCACGTTTAGTTAACCCCTCCATATGCTTAGCATCTCTCCTCCTCCACTGCCATCCACTCTCACTTCTGCAAACCCCGCTGAGCTTCATTTTCAGATAGCAGTAGCAGGGGTAGTTTTCTTCTTTTTGAACGCTGAAAAAATGAAAATGCGTAGTTTGAGGGCTTGCTTTAATTGGGCACTTTCATGTAAAATCTGCTATTGCATCTTTGTATAGAACCTGCTTCAAAGAAAACAAGAAAGAAAGCTGGTTTGCTCTGCCTTAGTTCTAAGTTTTTTACTGGCTTTACCCATCAGTAGATTAATTGAAGTGATGCTAAGTCAGACATGAACATAGCCTGTAATATTTCAAAATATTAAAAACAAATCAAACTATTCCAACTGAGCAACTTGTCAAAAACTGCTCAGAATGACAGTCGGATTGCTTGGCAGAGTTTGTTTTTCTGTTACCAATATGCAGGTGTGGGCTCATGCACACACAACATGCAGTCCAGCATGGCTAGATCCTCTGTACAGGGCTGGCAAACCTGTTTAAGATAGAGCAATGCAGGTGGCATCAAGGAAGGTGACAGCAGCTGTCACACCATAGGGGGGACTAGTCCCCACAGCAGATGAGTTACTTGTCAATAAAGGGTCAAGCAGTGACAGGAACTGGTGCATACTGAAGCCAGAGGGCTGCCCAGGGAGGTGGTGGAGTCACTGTTCCTGCAGGTGTTCAAGAAATATTGAGATGTGGTACTGAGGGACATGTGTTAGTGAGCATGGTGGGTTGGGTTGGGGTTGAACTTGATTGTAGAGGTCTTTTTCAAGCTCTATGATTCTATGATTCTATTTTATGATTCTAAGAATCCACCATATCTAACTACAGTAGACCACACTCCTCCAGCAGTTGTTAGATAAGTTTAAAAGATACTGAGCTGGGATCACTCTGCACAATGCTGTTTCAGACATAAAGATGTCCCAGCATGCAGCACCCTTACCACAGTGACAGCCACACCAAAGCCTGCATCAATAAAACCCTTTGGTGTTTACCTTGAAAACTCTCCAGTGCGTCGATTCGCATTGCCTCCTATTTCAAGGCTGGGGGAGATGTGTTCCAACTGCTGGGCCTCAGCCTTGTGAAATACTATATGGTGAAGCTAAATGTGTGTTTATTTTAACAATAATGGCTCTACATGAGGGGAAGCCCTGATGGACTATTCAGCAAGGCTGCTGGCTGTGCAGTAGTGAAGAACAGAGCCATGCCAGGGCTTTGCTGCACTCATGGGTGAGGGACTGGGGCTGCACCACTTTGTACCAGCAAGGCTGCATCCTACTTTTCATCCCAAACCACATCCTTCTAGCACCATGACCATGATGCCAAAGCTTTCCATCAAATTTGCTCAGGTTGTGAATTACCAGCTCAGCCCTGGGCCCTTCAAATGGCAGCAGCATGGCTCAGCCCAAGTACTTACAGAGAAGCTCACTGGGCTCCACTTCCCATCTTGGGATGACAAATTCCTGCACAGCTCATGGCTTCCCAGTGCTTTGATTGAGTTTGGGCTCCTCTCTTGTCTTCATTACCTAATGCAGAGGCTCTACAAGCTTACAGTTGAAGCTTGGAGTCAGTCTCACAAGTTACCCCACATTATTTTCAACTCACTCATCAACCTTTGAGAGGAGTTTTTCAAATCCTAACCAGAGAGAGGCAAACTTCCAAAAGAAGCGAAGTTTGGATTTGCTGTGGGGAGACATCCAAAAAACTTGGGCATCTCTCCAGAGTTTATCTAGACCAAACAAAACGGGTCTCTAACCTGGAAAGTGAGCAAGTGATCCCAAGATGCCAGCTGGATTTGGAGCAAGAATACTCTCCTGGGTGGTAGTCTTGGACCTGTAGTTTTGGCCTAAGTCAGCAGCCACGAGCCCGAAGGTGATCATTTTGTCACCTCATAAAAATGTCGGTGTGAGCCAAGGCTCTGAACACCAGCAAGATTTCATCATTTCCTCAAATGGAAAAACCAGAAGGACACATTTGTTTCCCTCAGGTGACCTCCTGAGGGTCAGGGCAGCCTGGAGCCAGCCCTGGGCACCACTGCTGCCAGCAACGTGTGGCTGAGTGGGGAACAGCTGAAAGGCTGAAAAACAGCTTCACAAAAAGGGCAAGGATTTGGATTTGTGCAAGGTGGGAAGAGCAAAGTCCCAAAGGCAAGGTGTGGGGGAGAGCTAAGGGCACATGGTGGTGACTCCTCATAGCTCTCCTTTAATCTGATAGCGGGTACATAGTGAGGGAGATGAGTGCTTCTTTTCTTCCTTTGTCCCCCAAAGAAATCATCAACCTAAATCATAGTAGATACTGGGTATGGGGAAATGATACAATTTATAGGCTTGGAATAGTCTGCCCAGGGATGCCATGTTGGCTTTTTTTCCAGAGGGGAATGTAAAGAAAGTTCTTCCTTGGGGCTATGCCAAGCTGT
>JAOWBP010004554.1:2717027-2759259 GCA_028571105.1 Tragopan temminckii | reverse complement strand
AGAAGAAGGAAAGAAAACGGTTTAAATATTTTAAAATAATTAAAAGAAATAAAAATTCACATTTAAAAACAAAACAAAAAAAGGAACGCACAAAAGTCAGGAGGGCCCATTTCCATTTCCCATCACGCTCTGCTTCCAACGATGCGGTGGATATTTGTTATTTATGTTCCAATGCCACGACCGTTTCAAGTGACAATTAAAAAAAAAATAATATTGGATACTTCCATGACTATTAAGTGACAGCTGTAACAGGTGCGTTGGGTTTCTTAAATCGGATTTGTTAGATTCTGAAATGGGGCGGGGGAAGGGCAGGGGTTAAGGAGTCCATTTTCTATTAAAATATAGAAGTTATTGCAAAACCCTAACTGTAAAAACGCACCAATATAATTGGATTTTGTATACAGTAGCTAAAGATTCCCACGCTCTCAGTGTGATGGTGAATTTGCCTGGCGGAAGGTTGACAAATCCTCCATCCACTTGCTCTGCCTCAAGAGAAAAACCACACAAACCAGACAGCTAGAATTTGGATCTCTGAAACATTTTTAAATAAGTTGTCCATAGGACAACTGGCTCAGCTCCTTTAGGATATTTCCAGGTTATGCTTTCTACAAGATGTTGGCTGTTTTATCCCGTGCTCACTTGCCCCTTTTCTCCCCCCTCCCCAGCATCCAAGGACAAGTAAGGCTCACAGTTTATCAATCTTCCTAAAAACCAGGCTACTCCCCCTTTTATTCCCATAACATTCATCTCATTAAAAACAGGTTAAAACTCATAGTCTTCCTCTGCCATGTCGATAGCCCAGGCAAATTTCTCTCGCTGGGTTTTGTTATATATCTTCTCTATAGGAATTCCCCACTTCTTACACCTGCAGAAGAAGAGATGCTGTTAAGTGTCAGCCCAGCACAGGCTCTCAAACCCTTGTGGTGCAGCAGAACTCTCCCCAGCACTTCCCTAGCTCAGCTCCATTACAGGTCACGCAGCCACCAGGCAGGACCAGCCTCTCATTGCTGCACCCTGCACAATCTGACCCATCACCTCCCAGCACAGTGCTGGCTGTGACTAGCATGTGGCACCTGACCCAAGAGATCCATTGAAAACTTCCCCAAACCATGTGAAGACAGAAGGGAAGGCCATAAAGAGTCAGACCTCCCTGGCAGCACAGGAGCACTGCTCTGAGCCACAGCCCTTGCCTACAGACTGTGGGATTACATGCACGTGAAGGAGCAGTTCTGCACAGCCCAGGGCAGACACTTACCAAGCAACAGAGATCCTAGGATCCAGATAGTTGAGTTTGGAGGTGCTCAAGGCGATCTGCTTGTTCTCCTCCCTATCTGTAGCCTGAACCTCCAGCTTCATCAGCTGCTCCTCAATCCTCTGCACTGCTTTTTTCTTGCTCTCCACTGCCCTGGGGTGAGGGAGGAAAAAATAGTTAATGCCTAATGACCTGCTGGGCTTCAGGCAGCAATGTTGTGGGAAAGCAAAGGGACTCTGCTCCATGTAAGCAATGCCACCAGCCTCAAAAGGCAGTTGTGTCAGCACATATGGTGACACAAAACACTCAGCACATGCAATTAAGAACTGACATTTTGAAAGATGCAGCACAGAAATCCTAAGCAGTAGTTTTGTTTTAAAGGGTTGGAAGCAACAGCCTCAACTACACTGATGCTACGCCCACTTTAAAACCAACCCACCTATCCCTCTGTAATAGTCATGTTGTGATTCTGCCTTCTGAGCTCCCTTAACCCAGCAGCCCTGTGACTACTCTGCAGAGCACAGATGGCTTGAAGGCCATTTCTTCATGCACAGAAGAAAGAGGGGATAAGAAAGCTTGAGAAAGTCTTCCCAAATCAATTGGATCACAGGCTGGGGAAACAGAACAGAGGGCTGAAGCACCCATTTTGAGCTCGAGGTACTGGGAGCATTGCACAGCCTGGTAGTACCAGCCTTACTTTTTAGACTTCTCATCCCTCCGGACCTTGGCATCAGCTTTGGCGCTTTTCAGTTCTCTCCTGGCATCAGCTAACTGCTCCTTCTTGGCATCGATCTAGGAGAGGCAAAACCAGAGGGCGGCACTGTCAACAAGCTGCAGACAACTGTGGCAGTCACCCCTGGGCAGCATGACCAAAGGAGTGAGTTTGTGACCAAGTTCAGAATTTATCAGCGCTCAGGTGCACTTCTGCAGAACAACTAGGCCACTAGCTTTTCAGTTTGCTGCAAATCCTACTGTAGTGAGAAGTTTCCCTCGGAAAACAGGGTTCCAGTCATTGCCAAAGACAAGGTGGTGTGCTGGCAGAAAGCTCCTGGAAGCCTTCTAATAAAGCTACAACGAAGCAGGCAAAGGGACCTGCCAACAGCCCATCTAGGCAGCTCGCCTATCTTTCATATATCCCAGCAGTACCAGTTCTGAAAGCACCATGGAAGAACGATCCCTTTTTCCTCAGCAGGGATCTGTTCTTGCCCCCAAATCTTTCTGGCTGGAAAGTATTAAGGCTTCAAGCAGTTCTCCATTGGTAAATTTAGGATTCAGGGAGATTTAGCATTATGCAGCCCCTTCAGCCAATCCCCTTAAACATCCCCCCAGCTCTAAGATCTAGGGTGAAGGCAGCCATGTTAGGTGTTACAGAAGCAGGGGTCACTGCAGTGCAAACCAGAAGTCCTGATTGTGAAGGTTATTCTAAAGCCAGACCAGAAGCAGACCTAACCCCTTTGGATCTCATGACCTCCACCAGAAACAATTTGCAAAGGAAGAGGTCAAGTCAGAGAGGCACAATGTGTCACATACGCAGCCTGCACTGACAGTGGCCTGGGATTCACACAACTGGAGCAGACGCTCACTCTGGGTTCTTTAGAGGATACAGATCAGAGCTAGGCTGCTGCTCTGAAAGTTTGATGGCAGCAGAACTCGATGTCTGATCAGCAACAGAGTAAAGGGTCTGGTCATGGTCTTTCTAAGTGTAAGAGTACTACAGCTGAAAGGTGGCCCTTTCAGCACAACACTGTGCTTCTAGAGTCTGCCTCTCCAAGCAGGCCCACCTGATGCAGCACTCATCAATTCCTGACAGGGAAAAGCAGGCTCTGCTTCCATTTCACCTCAAGTGAAAGGAAACATGACTCCTGGGATGCAGCACTTGGAGCCCTGCCCCAACCCAAAGGCTGGGGGGTACCTTGCTCTGCAGGTTCATCATGGACTTCTCAAAGGTCTTCGGTGGAGCCCTCTGGTGGTTACACAAAATGGCAACCGCTCTGTTGGCACGGTTATAGGAAAGGATCTTCGCTGGGATGTTATCATCCGCTGCAAAGCAAAAGAAAGTGGTGAACAATTCATGTTCCACAGGGCCGAGCAGCCCCAGTCAGCACTGCCCAACAACTCTACAAGCTCACAATCACTGCAGGAATGACCTTGCCCTCTGATGGGACAGTCTCAACACTCTAAGCAAAGTGCTAAGAGCCTGACCCTCTCCATTCCAAACCTTGACTCTTTCAACAGCAACAAAGACAACATTTGTCTCTCAAGAGACAGAGGAAGCACAACCATGCTCAACAGCAGAGTATTGCTCAAGGCACTGTTGGACTTCAGTTTCCTCCAACATGTTCACTTTTAAAGTTGTTGAAGTGCAAGCTAGCAGTTCTCAGAGTGTCTGTGAATGAGCAGCCAAGAACCATGGGGCTGTTTACAGAGATTGCTGGTCACCTATGGCATTTTACAGTTAACAGGAAACAAGTGGAGATTTGGTAAAGACCAGGCATAGCAAACTAGTGTGCTCACAGATGAGCTCTGCACTGTCCCAGCACTGGGCTGTTCAACCACTCCCACACGAGGAGAACAGCAACCAGGGAGTGGCAGGCAGATAGAAGGTTAAGCCATGTTGTACTGCAGGATGGGAACTACAGGGACAGGACTTACGGTTAGTGAGCTCCTTGAGCTGCTGCTGTAGCGTGATGGAGGCATTGTAAGTACGGAATACCTTGGCTGTCAGTCCCTCCATAAGGTCTTGAAGGTGTTTATTTAAGATACTGGTCTAAGGAAGCAGAAAGGAGAAAATAGAATTAGAATTGACTACGGTATTGACATATCTGGACACACTGATGATGATGATACAGCTCATGGTGGAAGCATGGTTCACATACTTGGACGTGATACCCCATGGCCAAAACATCACTGAAGCCACAAGAAAAGTGAAAAAAGAACTGGTAAGTATTAGACTAGTATCAAGCACCATGAAGAACTTTTCTTCACTGTGGAGATTTTGGTTCCCAGCAGGTAGAAACCTGCCTCTCCCATCCCAGGGAGTGTGCCTTAATCACCACAGTGCTCCCATAGAGCCAAGTGTGTTAGGGATGGCTTCTGAAAGTCTGTCAACTCACAATCATCTTTTCCGAACTGTGAAAAAACCTATCCATGTCAGAGCCAGCCAGGCTCTCCAGAGTAAAAGCCCATCACTTCAGGAACCTGCAGCCACAGTGAACAATACAGACAACAGATTGAGACTCTCATTCAGGTCTCTGAGGCCAGCTCTGGAAAAAAAATAAGACAACCTGCCACTGAAACCATTTTTGGAACAGAGCAGCTGTTATTGCCTAGTGCAGAGAGAGTCTTTTTATGGTCCTCTACCACCATTCCCTTCCAAATAACTACATGCTTACATTGAGGCGGTCAAAAAGGTCATCCTCAGGCTGCTTATTCTCCATGAACAGCTGAAGATTCTTAAAAACCTGTAAGAAAAGAAAACCCACACCTTAAGGCACCAGGACTGGACAGTGCTGGACAGCAGTAATATGTGAGGAAGTAACACTGCCAAGATGCCATCTAAACTGTTTTCAGGCAACAGATGCCACATGCAGGGCCCAACTTCCTAGTAGGAGGCAAAGATCCATCTCTTAAGACAATGCTTGTGTTTAAAGTTCTGCCTTAGCAACAGGAGTCCTGGGCATTTAATGCTCTTTATCCTTTTTCCTTTTGATCCAGATTGCAGGAGCCTTGATTCTGCTCTGCTTAGCTAACTGAGGAGACCTCAAAGCTACCATCTGTTCCCCTTTCTCTCAATAATTATTTCAACCAGAGAGACCTCTGAGCCATTTCCCACAGAGTAAAGCTACCAAAACCCCATCCCTTCGCACTGCAGCATTAGGTGTTTCATCCAATTCCATCTTAAACAAGTCTCATTGGGATGGGAAAATAATTGAAGCCTTTTTGATTATACAGAGACCACTAATCCCAGCTCTGTGTACTCCAAATCCCCAGTTTCCAGCTTCTCATCAACACACACATTCTTCCTCTATAGATACCTTACGCTGAGAGATTTCTAGTTCCAGAACAATCAATTCCCCATTGTAATCTCTGGAGAAGAGACATGAAGGGAGACCAGCACCAGTATGTTTAAACTGAAAAATGTTCTCTTCTTTAAAAGCAAGGGAGTAAGAAGTCTAGTATATGCTGATTTTTATACCAGCCATAGTCTGTGGTTCTTTTTCTCCCATCTTTTTTTGCCAAGAGGTCAATATTTACTGCAGTTTGTCATTACAATTAATATAGTACTGTATGTGTTATCCAACATACTGTGCTGACTGCAGTGGTGTGGGCCAGATGCAAGGTTTGATTACATCTACAAAACCAACATCCTTCTGGACAGTGCCCTCCAGCTCCAACTGCTGGATGGGGATTTATTCTGGAATAAGGCCAAGATCACAACAGATGTGAAACTGGTAGACAAGAAAAAAATAAAGGAAGAAACGCTGCCCAAGAAAGTTTTGGCTGGTAGGTACCAACTAAAGGTGCTACCAGTAAGAAGGAAAGAACATTAACTAATTTGTTTTCTGGCTTGCTTATCTGACCAAGGAAAAAGCACTCTATTATTGCCAATAAGACTGCACTGACCACATTTTTCTGCAGTTCAGTCGGTGTGCATGTTTGAGGAGATACCTTACCCTCTTCTCAACAGGGACTTTGTTGTAGTATCGGATGGAGTCTTTTCCGAGGAAGTCAAACTCAACCACGTATTCCTGGCCATCCAGCTCAGGATGCAGCTTGATATGTTCTACTCTCAGAGAGCAGCAGCCCACGGTGTCAGCTGTCTCCCCTTCTTCTTTTTCATTGCCAGCTCTCAGAGCAAGCTACATTTATAACAAGATAAGAGAGGGAAGCATTTCAAACCATCCCAGTAAAGGACAGATGCTAGAAGCTTTCAGGCTATAACGGGGCTATAATCATGAGTGTCCACAGTAGAAGGAGGAGAAAATGCATTTGAGTGGGAAAAAAACAGAACTTAGAAAATTCTCAAAAACTCCCTAGATTTTCCTGAAATCTATTTTAAGTAATTCTAAAGCCAAAAATCTTCTACCAATCTATCAAAATCTCTTTTTTAAAAACGCTGATTTCAAAATGTTCGACATTTAAAAAAATGTGAAATCCATGTGAACTCAATCTGACACAAAATCAAGAAGTTCTTTAGTTATACATCTCCTGCCTTCTCACTGCATGCTAAAGAAACGAACTTCAGACAACATATATGATACTTTCTTTAGGTTATTTAAGTAACCTACAGGCTACATTTGGCTGCATAAAAATGTGTTTTAATTGTCCCAGCTAATCCAACTTCTAATTGTTTAAGAAAAACCTTTAACAGTCATATGAAAACACAATTATTCAAATAGCAGTTCCCTGATTTGCATCAAACTGTTTTGAATAGGAACTGTTAATTTGGCTGGTCAAAATATCATGTAGTAGCCGGCAACAGCTCTATGAGAGCAGGCTTTAAATAGCACCCAGTGATTCAATATAACTTCAGTTTTCTTTATGCTATGGTGAGAAATTTAGCATAATTATGAAACCTCGTGAATATGAGGTCAGCTGAAGAGTTGACAAAGTAGCAGAAATTCCCAGCAGGAAAAAACTGAAGCAGCCAAAGACAAAAGGTCCATAAAGCTCCCAGTAATCCAACTGGGAGATTCAGGGACCCAGCTGTGAATTTTGCCTGAGCTAAAACAATGCTGCCTGAAATAACCATGGTCAGTACAATAGTTTATTGCTCTTGATTTCCAGGTAGTGGGAAAGGAAAAGGAGATGGAGGCCTGAGCACCAGGAAGTCTCAGGGTACCTTAGTAACTGGGCACAATTCTGCCTTAGGAACAGACAGCAGTTCTGAATATCCCCAAAGGGGCAAGAAGGGTAGCAGTGGGCTGGGGGGCGAGCCTTACTTTATCAATGAAGTACAGTGCCACAGCCCTCTGCCGTACTTTCATCTCTTTGGATTTCCAATCTTCTCTGTATTGATTTCGGATTTTATCTACGCACTTCTTCAACCTCCGGGCCGTCTCATACTTTTGCCAGTCCTTCTCACCCTGAGAGAATTGAAATACAGTCAGCATCAGAAAGCAGACAGAGAACCAGCTCCAATCTGCTTCTCAAGGCATTACAAGTATGAGGAGCAAATAGTCTCACTGTACAAAAACACTGAGATTTCACTGCTAAAGCAGCTCAGCTCCAAACTGTGCTGCCAGGCAGCTGTAAGCAATTCAGATTTCCAGGATATTAAATGCTTGTACAGAAGCAACTATGAAGACACCAGAGACATTATGTCTTCCATGCTTCTCAATATATAAGTGGTTTCCTCTGCTTTACTCAGATAACACATTCTTTCAGCTGTGTAATTAAGCGTCCATAAAATGGAAAGACAATATGACTCGTTCATCAGTATTATCATATATTTAAGCCATGGCAAAAAGAGGGCACGAATTCACAAGGAACAAAGATTTCCTCCATGCTTGTAGGACACACATCTTTCCAATCCAGAAAAAAAATCCCTTACAAAAATGATTTCATGAGAAGAACTTAAATTCTAACCCCTGAATCGAAGACTACTTCTCTTTCAACAGGCTTTTATGAAACTAATCCATTGTCCAGTTATTTGCTCCCACAGCAGAGTTTGTTTTCCTTCAGTTATGAGCTCGTCATCTTCTCAGCCAGAAACGCAGCCAAATTTTTTATTTTAGGATTGACTTAGGGCCAAAAGAGGATAAAATACCCACCAGGGCAAGTTTGTTCTTGACTAAATTATTTCCCTTTCAGCTTATAAAAAGTAAAGGATTCCTATCAGGAATGGCACAATGCTTTTCAAAAGATGTATTTTTAGATTTCATCTGCTGTTCTGTGCTGCGGTTGCATTCTCCCATTTTTTTTCCAAGGGAGAACAGAAGTACGTGTACTTCTTACTTCTCTCCTAACCAACAGCTCCATTTGCATCATGGAGACACAGCCAGTAATTTTTTTTTAATTTTTTTTTTCAACTAATTTTTTACCTTAATTCTTGAGCTAGGGTTCAACATTATGTATTTGATAGAGCCTTGGATGTTCTCTGTCCATGACACTAGCCAGGTAACCTTGTTATCATGCCGGACTTCCTTCCATTTGTGTCCTGGTGGAGGGGGAGGGACCTTGGAATCCCTGCACAGAATTAGAGAAATTGGTTAGCAAATGAAAACTATTCAAGGATATTTTAGACATCAAAATGCTTAAGTAATTGATACCACCACTCAAAGAAAGCACAAATAGAGGAACCAAGGCAAAGTAACTACAAATGTTCACAAGCAGGAAATCGAGTGAATCAAAGAGCACAGTCAAAGATAAAAGTAATTGCTATCAGTGGAACACACATTCCTAGGAAGAACTTTCATTTGTTGACAGTGCAATAGAACAGATGCTTATCAGGGCAGGACTGAAGAAAGGCCCACCAAGATAAGGAGCACTTCTACACGATAATATCAGTCTATTCAGGGTTTTAGAAAAGAAGCTATCCTAAATACGAAAGGTGCAAAACACCCAATGCTCACTTGCTGCAGTTAATGATGATGTCTTCTGGCATGATGCGTCTCTTCAACATGCCCATTTTGGGATGATTTCCCCGGCCTCGGAAGAGACCTGGAGGTTCAATCTTAAAGTTAGCAATCCTCTCTTTGTGGTTGTCCATCACACAGTAACCATATTCCTTCAATAGCCGCTCATTCTCCTCTTTGATTTTCTAGAAAGAGCAAAAGCACAAATCAAACAGCATGTCCAGCACCACGTGTCCCTGCATTCCAAGGCTTAGAACATTTTGATATTTGCACTACAGTAACATGGAAGACCAACTCAAATCCAGATTCCCATCGTGCCAACGCTGCACACACAGGGCAGCAGACAGCCCAGATAAGTACTCACAATAAACAAGCAGCAAAACAAGCAGGAGAAAGGGCAAGAATGTACAAAAACACTTAAAACTTGTACTTGAGGGAACAGATTAGGGCTGGTGAAGGTGACTATTTTTTCACAACAGAAGCCATCACATAACACAGCTACAAAGGTTGTCTAAGTACAACAGCCCCATTACAGTACTGATGATTTATATTCATTCCCCAGAATAAGCATATTACATCTACTGGATGTTACATTTTGTTGTTAATGTAGAAAACGTCCAGCCTTCTGTGTTTGAATTCAGCATCAGAAAAGCAAGCAGAGGAATGTCTTCAGCCTGCTACTGAAGGCATGTCAGGCCAGTGTCAGCAAATGGTCTCAAAGGCAGAACATGGTCTCCTAACTAAGAATGTGCTGAGATTTCACTGCATATTTCTTTGCTTGAACTCTAATAACATGGAAGGAAAAGCTGGGAAAAATACAAACATTGCAGCCCAAAATAAACTATCTGACCCACAGACAGCACTGATGTGCCAGCTATGAAACTTCACAGTAAAATCCTCTTCTGCTTCATTCTAAGTAATAGTTACTATGGCTGGGAACTAGGAAAGACTCACTCAATGTTTACTGAACAGAAACAGCAATATGACATGAGCTCTCTAATTTGGCAGGACTCCTTTGACTCCAAAGGCCACACTTTTTCAATCTACCAGACCCTTCAGAATTACTGTAGCATTGCAAAGGATCAGCTGAGAATCTGGAGATGAGGTTCCAACTTTTATTTGTAGTATGTTTCAGTCATTCAAAATAAAACAAGAAAAACACTACTTTTCTCTTTACAAACTACTGTAGCTATGCTACTGAAAATAAAATTGCATATTTAGTTGGAAGACTGCATTAAAAAGAGACCTGATCTCAATATATTTTATCCACTACTGTCAGGGCTGCATCCCTTCCACTATCTCTGATTTTTCCCCTACAAACCTAAGGATGTCCTAAAATAGAAATTAATCCTTAATTAACAGTCACTGCTCATTACTGGCTATGGACCAAGGTTCCCATTGACATAACACCTCTGATTCCCATCATTTACTTAAGCAAGATCAAGAACCTTAACCCTATCAATATCATTTTGAGTCAGGATGAAGGTTCAGCTGTAAACAGTGCTTTGTGCTACACGAGCTGCAGAGAAAATATTCCTACAATTAATATAAAAGTTAATATTTTGAAAGCTAGTAAACACTGGCAAAGTGAGTAGAGAAACAATTACACAAAGATGCTGACAAGTCAGCATCAACAATTCCAGAATCCCCTCTGGTACCTGTTTCTCCTCCTTGGACATCTGTTTCCTAGCTTCCGTCTGAGCTTTGAAATACTGGCTCATGTGGGTGAAGTCACACTTGCTGAGGCTGGTGATTGTGCTCTTCTCTTCAGAGGTCATTTCCTAGCAGAAAGAAAGCAGTGCTATACATTTTCATACGAAATAATAGAGCTTATCCTACCCTTGACAGTTTCAACAGGGACTACAGATAGGTTCTCACAATAATCCCCCAGGAATCCTCAAATTCTCGCACGTGTTGTCTCCAGCTAAGGTCAAACAAAGACAAAAGAAATAGAGCGCATGCAACGTTGGCCCTCCAGTGGTCTGATCTGTGCAAGCACCACCTTGCAAAGTGCTCTCAATTGAACAGCTGCTGGGGCTGTTGAGAGTAAAATCTGGTAGCTTGCCTAGGAGAACTGTGTCCATAGGTTTATCTTTCAGCTGACAAGTTCACTGAGGAAGTTCTGGCTTCTAGGTCTTTGGAAAGGGCTTCCTACTGCTATAAAGAATGCTCTCTAAGGGATCTGACAGTTACGCCCTTCAAGCTGCAACAGACAAATTTGGTTTGGAGAAGTCTGACTTTGTCAGTTTAGAAATATATATAAAATAAAATGTAAATTCACTTCCTGGTGAAACCACAGGATAATCTGGAAAGTGCACTTTCAGTTGCCAACAGCTAACTCCTGTGGATGGAACATCAGCCCCTTTCCATTGCCTAGCACTGAGGGGACACCAGCCATGCCTGCAGTCATCACAACCCAGGATTACATGCATACCTTTCTCCAGTCCTTAAAAAAGTTTTTCCTGAAGATCTCCTTCGTAGTGTATTCATGGTCAAGCATTTTTGCAAAGAATGTGGCAACTTCTTCTGCTTTGGTGCTCAGCTTCATGACTTTACCTACAAAGAAAAATTTTTAAAGCACGTGGTTTCCTCTGGAATTTAAACATTAAAAGGAAAGCAAGAGAATCTGATGTGAAACAAATCAGAGATGCAGGGCAGGAAAGGGAAAAGGCCTCCTGCAGGAAACCCTCTGCTGTGGCAGCCTGGTGGTGCGTACGCTCCTGAGGAGATACTGCTGTTCGAAGTGAAAAAGGCAAGGAATTTTATTAATATTCATATTCTGGCAATCGGACATTTGGGAAATACAGCCTCTGTATTCCTCTTCAACCCACAGACAGACATGCTCTGGAACACCCCTTCTAGCCTTCAGCTATTTCTAGCCAGGAAGAGTTTTTCCTATATATATTTATATATATACACATACACATACACCACGAACAGGCTGAAAAGTGATGCCAAATACTTAATTCCTCTTCATTGCAGGGAAACGTATCAGGATTCTGCTAATAGTCTGAGTCCTTTACCGTGGGAACATGTTCCTGTCTCCCCAAATCAGGCTCAAAATCCAGTCATTTTTAAGACAGAGTTTGCAGCGAGCAAGGAGGTCACATTTCAGCTTATCTGCAAGACTGCAGTGCAAACTGAAATTGCTGCAAGGAGAAAGACTAAGGCACAAGGGAAAAGAGGCTGCTGCAGTATCGAAGCTGTGGATCTAACATTCCTATCGAGTCTTTTCGGTCCAGATTGCACTCCTGAGGTGCCTGTGATCCCTGTGAAGGATTTTGCATGCAACTCACATCTCCAGCAAGTTGCAAGGAATATTTGAAGTCCCAGTGGGCTGGCAGACAGTCAACACCTGTGGATTTTGTAATGACTCTTACTGCACAAAAGTCAATACAAGAAGCACCACTGTTGATTCTAAGTTATTGGGAAAAAAATACCACTTTTGATGTTTTTTTTAAAAAGTTACGTTTCCAAAAATAAAGCACAGGAGTTTTCTATAAAGCCTTAAGATCTATAAAGACTTGTAAACCAGGACTTCGCAAAGGGTCCTCCCGATGATCTAAGAATATCCCACAATTAAATGAAACCAACAGAAACTCTGCCAATTTGTAAGCTGCAACCTAAAATACTGCATTTGTTTTCCTACAACAGGAAATGGGGGAAGGGAGAGACAGCAAGGGAAGCTGTTTTTTTCCAGGCTGCAAGTCTGGCTTGAAAGAAACTATCGAGTAAATAACACATTATGGGGTATAAATGACTGAAGCAGTTCCCAAATTGCTGAAGAGTAGTACAGGCTCAGTAATCCTTATCTTACCACTTTAAAATAGATTCCCTTCTACTGAATTTCCACTTTTCATAAAAGTTTGAAAAGGCTCTCACTGGCAGTAATGTATATTTAAAAACAAACAAACAAAAAAAGATGCATTTCAGAGCCCTGAGCATTAGTTACTGAACTTAAAACCTGAAAACCAGAGAGCAACCAGGGACACGAGGAGCAGATGGGATCACACTGCTGTGACAAGCACCACTGCCATCAACTACATTCTTACCTTGCCCCATCTGCAGAAAGAACAGTGCAAGTTTAAGGCACCTTTGTGATACAAGCAGTAGCAAGTTAACCCACTCACTCAAACATGTAGCCAAGTCCTACAAGATGGCTTTTAACATTTCAAGCTCCTTCACCAAATCTGACGTTGTAAGCACTACCAATAGCTCCAGCAGACATCAGTTAGATGAAAACAAGCAGTCTTGCTGCAGTGCGATCACTAGACAAGTGATGGATTCCTCCAGTGAGAACTGGCAGTTGGCAGCTGGCTGGCCAGCCATAGCGTGGTTATTGGATGCTACAAATCATCCTAGGATAATCCCGAAATTAGACAATGCCTTGTAAGCATGGGGAGCAGCCCTCAGCAGCTGCTGCGTAAATCAGACATCTGATTTTTATTTTTCCCCCTAGCTTCTCAAGGAAGACTTATGTGATTGCTTTGTTTGCCAGAATCCATCCCTGCCTCTAATTTTTGTGCCTATTGATCAATTCTTACAATGACAAAGACAGAGATTGCAAAAATCCCCGCATTTCCTAGAGGCTTTGTGAAATAGGTGGCAGGATAGAAGCTTACTGCTGCCTGTGCCAAAGGGATAATTATAGCATAATTTGCCCTTCTCCGTCTCTAGACAGGAGAGATCACACATTCTTCAGTAGAGGAGAAAAAATATTTCCAACATGGTAACGAGTTCTTATCAAACCCTCAGACAGACAGCTGTAGGAAAACAGACATCCTTGATCATTGTGCTACTTGCTTAGAGATAATCTTTACAGGATGAAATCTGTTTATTTCACTGTGTTGTTGCTGCAAATGAATGCCACCTATTTCTCAGTATTTAAAAATGTGTCATGTCACATGAAAATACCACACTGCTTCTGGAAGAGTTCCATGCACAGATGTCCCCTTCACCAAAAATTACATTTCTACCCTTCCAAATGCCTCCCACTTAATTCAATCCTGGGCTAATTTGATCCTTCATTTAACATGATCACAGGACTAAAAGGAAACACACGGGTCATCAAGTCCAGTCTCCAGCAGGCATCACATCATATAATCCCTTCCACATGAGAGTAACAACCAGCAATCCCAGCATACTAGAATCCCACATCATTTAGTTCTGCTACTCTCAGTAACTGGTAAATGGGACCATGACATACACTGGAGGGGTGTATCTTTGAGGCCGGGATGATCTCATGCATTTGTACAAAGTTCTCATCGTCTTTATCAAAATTCAGTAGACTTATTCAGTTAATGTCACCAAATGATGGTGAATTTCAACACAGATTATGGAAATTTCAATCAATGACACTGAAGAAAACAGATGACCAGTGGTGCAGCAGCTACAATTATGTACTGTACAGGTCACACACTGCTACTCTGGGAGTAAGACCCTCTCACATTGTAAAGAAAGCTGAGAGATTTACCACTTTAAGAGTGAGCATAGGTACATTTCTGTGTCAAGTCAGCAGAACTCAGCAGACTGTTCCCTTAGTTCTACAGATCCTTCCTTTTCTGAGCTGCTGAGGAACTTCTTCTAAGCCAATCACTGTAACAAAGCCACCTCCTCATCTCCTCAGTCCCTAGAAGAATGCCCCAAGAATATTCATTTCCCTTCCCAAACCGCTGGAAGTGCAGATTAACTCACCATCATAGTAAAACTTGACATTTTCAGGCAGTGGTTCATATGGTGGAGCAAATACAGGACCTTTATGCTCTAAGAACTTCCATTTAATTCCTTCAGGGTAGCGCTCTTCTTCCCACCTTCAAAATAAAAATACACAGCAATATAATTCAGTTTCTACTCTTTGCTTTGTTACTTTGTGGGTGTAAGAAGCAGAAATTCATAAAGAAATGACACCGACCAAGCACAGATATTTACATTTTTTCAAAAGCAAAAACAAAACAACAAACAAGCACAGGAACATCCACAAGCAGAACACCTTTGGTCACAGGTATCCGATGGTCAGTCCTCACCTCCCACTTGCTGCTCTTTTCACAAAAGCACACAGATGAAAAAGCTTAGAACTCTAGAAAATATAGAATTCAGTCCTGTAAAGCAGTGAGGATCATGCCAAATTAGAGTCAGCTGTGATCTAACATCAGGTCCAGAATGCCTGCTCAGCAAAGCCGAACAATTGTAGTATATTATGCAGCTGCTTTCAGATGTGGGCAAGTGTCCCATTAAGGGCAGAGATAAAGAAACAGATGTTCATTTACAACCTAAATGAAAGCAAACCTGCTTGGATAAGAAACAATAAAACCTGCTTTGTCTTTTTAAATTCATTCCAATTTTTGGGGTATGAGAAAGTGTTCTTGAAGAAAAGCAGAGTAGCAAAGAAGATAAGAAGCTTGCCTTAGAGCACCTCTATAAAAATGTTTTGTAAATGATGCATTAGGCAACACAACACAGCAAGGCAGGCACCACCAATCCCAGGTTCCAGCTGAACAAACTCACAGAGCCAGCAATTCATTTACAGAGTCACACCAGGCCTGCTTCCTCCCCCAGCTCCCAGTACCCATTGCCCAAGCCACTGATTCCACACTCCCTCCCCTTACACTTCTTTCATGATTACTGGGACATTACTGTTACATACCGCCGGCACAGGACTCCCTGCTGAGACAGGCTATTTTACCTTAGTGATTCATCAACTGGAAGACCATTAATCTGTCACAGTATTCAGTCTTTGAATTGCACAGACAACTCTGTTGAGCAGCCAACGACAATAAAATACGTTTAAGCTTCCCTCTTGTGTCAGCCCTACGGAGTAGTTTCCTTCTCAGCACACGTATCTCCGGAAAAGTGATGCACAATTAAATACTTCATTCCTGAAGAGAGATAATGGCCACTGCACAGAAGATGGGCATTGTCCAGAGAAAAGAGCTTCTGCTAGAAAACGCTCAAAAATGCTCCAGCGATGCCTGTATGCCAATAGTTCAGGAAGAACAACAATCGTATGGGATAGCACTTTACTACAATTAGTTAGGTGCCATCTCTGACGGAAGCACCAGACCTGAATTTTTCTTTTGAGAAGCACAGTGACATCTTTAACAGCAAAGCACACAAGCCCAGCTGTCAGTACACAACCTGCACGTCACGTTTCAGTGGAGATAGGAAACTGATATTGACATTTGGTCCAGATCCCTAATATTTACAGTCCTAATGATTGTTTTTAAAATTAATTAGAAATTGGAAATCTAAACGTTTTGTCAGAGATAGATCTAGGCTCTTCTACCCAGAAGCTCTTTCCAGTAAAATGTATTTGAACCATCAGTCTC
The DNA here is from genome assembly GCA_028571105.1 of Tragopan temminckii. Taxonomy (NCBI): domain Eukaryota; kingdom Metazoa; phylum Chordata; class Aves; order Galliformes; family Phasianidae; genus Tragopan; species Tragopan temminckii. Next base: position 2,743,105 of record JAOWBP010004554.1, on the reverse strand, counting down.
CTCCTAGCCAGGGAAACATTCTCTCCAACAGTATTTTTATTCTGCTAAGAAGTAACAAGGGAATCATGTGCAGTGACTGCTACTTCATAGAACAGGTTTGTCATTCCTGAACATTCTGTTCTTCTACCTATTCCTGTTTTCTTATTAAGGATGCATGTGCAATCAGTATCAGAAAGGTAATTGTTTAAATAGATAACTGAAGCACATTATGTTGGGAGGTCTACAAGGAAACACGAGATCCATATGGTAGCTTCCAAGCCCACAGCTACCATAAAGTTTGCTGCCAAAAGACCACAAATTATTCCGAAACCTAATTCCACCTTCCTAAACCTCACACATAAACACCAAGACAAAAGATTAAAAAACCAGCAACTCCACCACCACAAAACACCAACTCACAGCCAACTGCAGAAGCAGCTCCTGGTCCTATAGCAACATTTGAGCAATGTCTCAGCAGGAGCAGGGAGAGTGGTATTTATGAGGAATGCCACTTTCCTAATGTTAGCACACACTGTGAATTGGTCACCCAGGTTCCATAATCAGGTCTCATCCAAAATCCAAAGATTGCAAAAGAAGCTCAGGAAGATAGAGTTGAGGAGGGTTTTTTACTTGGAATGCAAATAGAGAAGATTCTTATAAAAAACACAACATACCTCAGGGATATGTTATTTCACAGTAATTAATTTATTGTAACACAAGGTGGAAGGAATGCTTATAAGGTATAATCCTAGATCATATTCTTCACACTGACAAGGGCGTGAAAATGATCTCTGAAAAAGATCTCCACATGTGATGCACAATGCCAGCGTCTTGGGAATGTCTAGCACCAAGCATCCACGTGAGTGAGGACGGAAATACTCAAGGCAGAAAGCACTTCAAGGAACCAGCCAAGAAAAGACATCAGATTTTCAGAAAACTGACTCAGATGGAACGTAAGATGTCCTTAAGAAACACAATCAAAGTGCAGATGAAATCCTGTCCAGCAAAGCCACGCTATACAGATGGATGACAGGAACCATCAGCAGAAGAACGCAGTTACCTACTGCCAGATTTTGTAAAACATGCTTTCAAAGGCAATTTTCCCTTCAGCAGCAAGCACAAATTGCAGAGCTTAATGCAGCTACCCGGGATTGTGCTGCTGAGGCAGATGAGGGGAGAAGTGTATGGCTTTCCAGTAAAGATTTGCTGTTGAAGGATACAGACTACAGTAAAAGGGAGCTGTGGTTAACAATATAGCAAAGTTAGACAGAACCAGCAAGGACAGCTGAAGCAAAGCCAAAAAGACAAAGATCACAATGCTTAAAGAGACTTTCTGTGGCTTCCTATTCGTTCAAGTCCCTACAGTTTGTTCATGTCAAAGCACATTATAAAGAGGTTGTCAGAGGAGCCAAGGAAAAGTGAATGGCTCAAAAGAAAAAAAAAAAAGTCAGGACAGGTATTGGGAAAGGCCTGAAAACCAAATTTCTGGGAGAGAACACAGGTAGTAAAAATACTCAAGAGATGACATTCTATTTGAAGAAGCTGTGGAAATCAAAGAAATATGCAAAGACTATAAACACTGCAGAAGGCTTTTTTAAAATTATTTTAAGGTGGATCAATAACAGTGACAATAAAAGGGTATAAAAAACTGAGCCTGAAAGGATTTGAGACTGCAAGATGCTCCCTGACACTACAGATCTACTAGAAAAATAAGAAAACAGCCATGTGATCTGAGAAAAGAAAATACTGATGGAAACATCTTCTCAAAAACGTCATAAAAACACATTACAGGAGACTACAGGAGAGCAGAAAACACATATGCTTTTCAAAACCACATACGCATTAAACTGAGGGAGGTTCTAAGGTCCAAACTTCGAAACATACCAGTATTATCTCCTCAAATCTAGCCATAACAATAGGTTACATTACTGCAAATAATTAAAATAATCCAGTAAGTTTCTTACACAGAACAGTACCAACACAACACAGGCCTGCCTTGCACATGAACCACGAAGTTCAGATCTACTTTAAAAAAGGCTCTGAAAATTTTATGTGTCTTTGATAATGCAATTTTAGTTACTCAATGATTTTTTACTTCAGGATCGTAAGTAAGTGCTTTCCATTTAAAACTTATTTTCCAAACAGCCTGAGCTTCACCACTCACTTGAGCAGCCTTTACTCTCGTGCCTGAGGCAGGAGCAGTTTGGAGAGGTGCAAAGCTAACATCCAACTGGAAGAGCGAAGAGGGTACTCGCTCACACTGCACCCTTTATGTAACACAGAACACCTGCTAGAATATAGCCGTGTATACCAGTTAATACAATCACACACCTTTATATATTCCTGCTGGTACCTCAAGCTCACAAGCTTTCACATTGCTCTGAACAGTGCAAATAAGAGCCAGTTCTAAGCATAAGAATACCAGTAGTGAGTTTTTATGGGTAGTCTGTACATGCTACAAAGGGAAATGTTTCTCATCATTGGTATAGGAAAAAAGGGATTTTCACTTCTATTTCAGAGGATGAACATACTGAATGAGAAGTTCATTTAGAGTTTACAAGAAAGTAAGCCAGTAATTCAGAACAAATCCTCATGAATCAACCAAAAAAAAAGGCAGATGTGCTTACTTAGTCAGCATAGGAGGTAACAGTGATAGTGCAGGTGCCGAGGGTAGCCTACATCATCAATATATAGTTACCATTTCCATTTCTGCTCCTCTTCTTTTTTCGGCTTCTTTCTTTTGTCCACTTCAGGGCTTTTCTTATCTTTGTTCTTAGCTTTCTTTGCTTTGCTGTCCTGTAAAAAGTTAAAACAAGCTAATGCATTCCAGCCCTCTCATCCTCCAGGAAAAGGTGTTTTAAAACTAAACAACTCTCTTTTGGCATGCACTAGTTTGACCACAAACAGCTGAATTACTAAAGCCCAAATACAAACAGGATGATTGAAGTGCACGTTTAAGTCAAACTCTGCTGACAGTCACACTTCAAAGTTTTAAACCAAATTATTTACCTTAGAGGTGGAACATATTAAGTACACACAACCACTTATTCTGCCTCACCTGATAAGTGGTAAGTTTAGGCCACTGTAACATGATTGCTTAATCATAGGAACAGCCTCCTCGGTGTGCATTAGTTATATCTACTCTGGCAAATGCTACAGAGCATAAATTACATCACTATGAGGTGGCTTCTGGGAATGTATAGTATATGCTCTCTATAAAGACACTTTCATTAAACTAGAGAATTAATCAAGTTTCCAGGAGCTGCCTGCAACATGTGCTTCACAAAGGTGCCTTTGCTAGACATAGCAGCATAGTTCTCAAGTCTCCAATTATGGCTAACCTCAACACCACCTCCCTTTCCAAATTTACATCCTGGGTTTCATCTAAAAGCTTTAAATGTCTTTCCAGTGACTAACCTAAGCTTCATCTCCTCTGTTTCTGAACAGTCCTACATTACCTGTGCAGTTACCAAGTGTTGTCAGTAAGGCTATTCTACTCTCTGCAGACTATTCTACTTAGCAGAAAGACTGAACTGCCAGGAACACACTATCAATTCTGGAGACATCCCCTCCATCCCTTATTTTATGTCTAGGAGACAAAGTTCCCCTGACTTTATACATTATGGCTCAGATGAGTTAACCTGCAGTCCAAGTCTGGATCTGCTACATGCAGCTTTGTCTCAGGACCGATCCTTGCCTCTTTCCCTTTGAATTCGATTCCTCTTGCTCTATACAATTCAATACCAACTTGTCAGTCTAGCTATTATTTCTAGGAACAAACTTATCTTTCACATTACCTCTTCTTCTTCTTGTTTCCTTTTCTTTGCTTTCTTTATGTCTTCTGTTTTGATTTTCTTGGGTTTGTAGTCAGCGCTATAAGAACAAAGACTAGCTGATGAAAATCACCCATTTTCCAGTATAAAAATATAAAGTCATACATGTGCAAAAGGTGTGCGTTCAAGTTCATAGTATTACTAGCACGCTTAATCTCTGAATAATATCATTTTGCACTCTGTTCTCAGAAAGCCGAATAAGGTTTATCCAGCAAAAGAGCCTACAAAAAATCTAAAATCCATAGGCTATAACTGCAAATACTTGCCCAGAAGAAGTTTCAGACTGCTGAAACAAAAATTTTACTTGATGAAGAAGCAACTAAAGAGTATAAGCAGTCACCCAGTGATTATATGGGATAGAATAAATCAACAAAAGCTCAGTGGCACGTTTCCCCCCAACCCTGCTGTCCCTCTTGTAATCATCAGTCTGGGACCTGCCTCCAAGACCCACTTTTTGCATCCCCCACTAGTTTGAACAACAGCAAAATTGACTGCTGGCAAATTCTTAATCTTTCCATTGCAGGCATGAGATGGGAGGTCACAAAAACTTAACATAAGGCAGCAGATGATCACACAAAAGAAAAGATGTCACGCCCATGTCTCTTGGACACTGAGAAATACCACATTGGAACAGAATGCCACTGTGGGTAAACTCTTCCAAGCCTTTAAGTCTAGGCCACTAATAAGGTCACACTCTAAAAAGCTGGACATGCATGGATGGTGACAGATCACAGCATGATGTAACTGGGCTTTTATTTTACTGGGCAGGCTACTATATATCAGGCAAACCTCACATGAGCTTTCTTTTGACTTAGAGAAAAAACCTCAGCATAATCCACAACATATTTAGACACTTTTAAAAGGGAATCATGCCATGCAGTGCATATGAACCTCTCCCCTATGCTGAATAGGATGACTGCAAATTCTTCCTCTTGTGTGGTCATTTGCTCACCCAACAGAAACCATTGCAGCCACTCAGCTAGCATTAATACCACACTTACTCAGACTTGTGTTTTACAGTCTTCATTGGTCTCTTCTCACTTTTTTTTTTCTTTTTTTCTTTTTCCCCCCCATTTACTAACACCGCAGCTCTGCACAGAACTATCTGGAGAAGCAGATAATGGTATTTTTTCCACGGACAACACAAATGCTACCATCACCCTGTTCAGAAAACTTCAGCATAAGGAATTATTCAGAATAAGGAACTAACAGCATAAGGAATTCGGTCTCAGATCTCCAGTCCCCCAGTACAGGCTGAATATCTCATACCCTACTTGCTCCCTTGGTGTTCTCTTTTTAGAGCCAAAGGCAAGTATTCAAGTCCCCAGTACCCAGGCCACTTACTCGTCATCTTCTCGAGGCCTCTTCAGGGGTTTGGAGTCCTCTTTAGGAGAAGCATAAAACCCGTCATCATCTGGTTCATCTTTAATACGTGGTGGACTACAAAAAGAAACAAATAAAGGCGGTTCTAAACTTCAAAGTGCACATTTCTTCGTTTAAGAAATGATCAGATGCAAAACAGACACGTCTTCTAGTTTGGGAATGGGTTCTCTTCCTCAGATTCCAAAGACCCAAAGTTCCCTGAACTTCTGCAGACAGCACAAGCAGGAAGTCTTTCAGCATTGACATATTTTCTATTTTTCAAGCAACACCAAGACCAATTATTTACAAACAGCATAGATTTCACTGTTTCTTTGAGACTTTCAGTAAAAACAACTGCAGCTTCCAGCACTTTTAAAACAAAACTGAAATCATGTATGCGTGTAGTCACATAGGAACATTATATAATTTCAGTTCAATATCCTTATTGAGTCTGGTAAAAGACTGTCAAACAAGCAGAGATTTGAGAGCTATATTACTGAATGTTTTGCGAACTAAACATTGATGCATATGAAAAAGCAGAGAAGAAAACAAAGATCTGGCAAACTTAAACTGATTAGTCTCTCTTCACTATCCAAACTGTGGGAAGCAAACAATCCCATTCCTCTCAAACCACAAGTACTAAATTAAGCTCAGTGCTTTCAGACATAATAATCCCCTGAACACTAGTAGCAAAAGAAAAATAGAGTATGAGTGGGTACAGAGACCATCTCTTTAAACAAACTCATTATTTCTAGATTTCACAGAAGCATTTCACTTATCTTCAAAAATAAAAAGACATCACAAAGAGTCCAAAATTACTTTTGGAAGCACTTAGCACTATTTCATTCAGGTACAAAAATTACAGTGCCGTCTTGGGCTTTCCTATTCATATTCAATCAAATTTCTATATCAAATTGACTCAGTTTCCAAGTCAACATGCAGAATCTGCAATTGGGCAGAGTGGGAGAAAAAAAAGCAGCATTCCGCTTTGTAGATCACAGGCAGCAAGAGACATTCTGGAGTCTTATTTTAGCTGATAATGTGTCCGTGAAGCAGAACAAGACAGTTTGCTATTTCACAGCTGTAAAGCCACTGCAGTGCTGGAAATGCAGCTCAAAGAAAACAGGTATGTGCTGCTGTAAGAAGCCATTTCTGTGGGATTGCTAAGACATGAGTCTGCAGTATACACAGTCGCAAAACATCTATAGAAAAAGAGGTATTTGTCCCATCTAATTATTCTTCCTTCCAGGCAGAAACCTGGTACTACTGTTTATTAGGCTGTTAGGAATTTTATCTCATCTATTTTAACACTGAAGCATCTCCCAACATTTTGTAATAGTGGGAAATGAAGTGTGATCATATTAAAAGAAGAATGACCAAGCTGAAGCTTGACTTGCATTGTTCCCAAGACCATAATATTGCTTCTCCAACCAAGTCTCAAAGAAGCAAATCAAAACCATCTGAACTTGTAAATGAATGTTTCAGCAGGAGATTGATGGCTCTTCACCAGATTTTGGCCTTGAAGAAGGCACAACTGCAATGATTACTCCGGGTTTCTTTCATAAACACAGAAGTCACTTTTAGACCAAAAGAGGACCCAGTTACTTTAGTGTGAGAACATCCAATATCACCAGTGAGACCAGCACGTGCACACAATTTAATAGCTGGGGCTACAAGATGATTGCTTTCTATTTCCAAGCATTCCCAAAAGGACCTGGAGAGGGCGCCTCTCTCCTGTGCCAAGCACAGCCACAGAGTTTGCATTTTTAAGCAGGAGTATGGAAATAAAACAGACAAGGGCACATGCAAAATGTGGAACAAACCGCTAGCAGGCCCTGACTAGACAGGTTCCTTCTCCCATTCCTTCTGCATCACGGTGAGACTAAGGAGTTTTGTTTGTTTTTTTTTAAGTGGGCTCATGGAACTGGACACATCTTTGAAAACTATCTTAAAAGCAGATATGGACACATCTATCACACCATGGACAACTCCAATGTCAATGGACCAGAGGTACCACCTTAAAAATAACCAATGGCTGGATTTACACAAGTGACAGACCTTAGTTGGTCAAACATTAAAACAAATTAATATTTTTCTACCAGTTACTCACTTCATGATTTTAAAAATAAGACTATTAAGTAATGAGTAGCACAATACTTAAGTTCATTTAGTTCACATATGCTTAAGTTCATTTCTAATTAGTGGCAGGAATTTAGTAGGATGTCCAGACTTGAAAGGTGCTTCTCATTTTACATAAGCATCCTTCTTCCCCAGAAAGGCTTTAGCCCCTAGTTGCTTACAGAAAGACCTTCACAAGGCCATTTCCAAAAGACAGCTTGCAGGGTTCAGATATCAATTTTACAATTACAACAGAGCTTCTTTCAACTCCAGCTAATATTTTTTTCCATCGCTTAATCCATTCTCAGCAGAGTTTAACTACTTGATACTTGGATACACCCAGCACGTGCAGGCAGATATCAGGTGTTCCACAGTTCCATCACAAGTCAATGAATGGATCAGTTGCCAATTTCTTTAGTTGAGGTGTATATATATCATCTGAAGAGGACAAAAGCATTCTTTTTTTTCTCCCAAGACCAAGTGAGAAGAATCAACATTCTGAGCAATAAAAAGTCAAAACGCTATTTTTTCCAGATCATAGGCCTTACTTCTTACCTGGAGAAACCATTTTCCTTTTCCTTCTTTATTTTAATATCACCAGAAGATAATTTAATCTGAAAAACATGAAAAGTAGGAGCTAATCAGTACTGCCCAGAGCAACTTGTTTTTCCGACACAAGTAGAGCATTTAACTTACTGAGGGAACCAAAGGGCACTGTGACTAGCACCTTTATCATCTGCAGACCTGAGAGAGCTACACGACACACCAAGAATGGCAACAATTTTTGCCAAGTGGTAGTCAAAAGTCAGTATTTTCTGGCCCTTGGCTATTCACTGAAGGAACTGAAGTGTACAATTCATGCAGCATTCACTACTCATCTCTGTTTGTCTTCACACAGCAATGCAATTAACAGATTTTCTTCCTCTTGTCTCTGAATCTTAAGCTTGTCAAAATACTAACGTGGAAAAATGTAAAATAAATGGACACAGCTCTGCTGTAAAACTGTCTCCACTCACAATATCTGCAGATAAAGCCCGTGTCATCACTCGTCTAGCACTCCACAAAGCAAATCTCCAGTCCTCAGTGCTGGGATACATCTCTCCAGGTCCACAAACCTTGGAAGCATAAGCAACATGTACCCACTGACTTTTTCTTCTTTACCATTCAGCTGTGTAAAACAGGCTCATCCTCTTGTCTCTCCTGCAGTAGACACCTACCTTTTCTTCCTTTCTCTTCTCCTTGTCTTTGTCTTTGTGTTTGTCTTTGTGTTTCTCTGAGCTGCCATCTTTGTGTTTGGTTTTCTCCTTGTCTTTATGTTTCTTTTCCGAGGAGTCTTTGTGCTCGCTGCAAGACAAGAGCATGTTTGGGGATACCTGAGAAGAACTGAGCAATACAGTTAAATCCCAATGGTAAGAACAGAGCCAGAAGTTCTGATCGTTACCAACCCCAAAACAAAGGTGATTACTGTAGCAGGAAGATCCAGCAGTCTCCCATTACATGTCATCCATCTTCCTCAAGAAGAGGATCAGGAAGGGAATATACCACAAAACCACAACCACCAAGCATTTCACATCAGGAAACCCTGTCAGCCTGTGCTGCCAACAAGATCCTCAGTCACTACACTTTAAGTTCAGTGCTGTAGGTTCAATTCCCACTGTTTCTGCTTTTCTTTACACCCACATAAAAGGTCAATGAAATAGATCTGCCCATCTCGTCAATGCCCACATGAGCTTTCGTTCAGGCATGAGTTTATCTTTTTAACAGCTCTCATCTCAAAAAGTAAGAGAAAGATCGCTGATCTTCACTATTCCCAAATAGATGGGAAAGTAGTGCAGACAGGATATGTGATGTCCTTGTGTTTATACAGTGCTAAACAGAAAAGGCTGTGAGGACCGCCTGAGCCCACCCTGGGCTGAAGCAGGCCAAAGGCATAGTGGAAATCAGCCTTTCTTCTCATCAGGCAATAGTTAGGCACCAAGTGAGCTGCCTCGCTCACACTGCTGGTTCCCAGTTCTCCATCCTTGGCTCGCTCCACCCCTGCTGCTCTCTAGGACACGCTGCTTCGGACAATGCAATATAAAGCAAAGCTTTACTAGAAATAGGCAGCTTCCTTATTTTAGTTATTTCAGCACCAAAGTGCAAGCCCTAACCAATCTGGGAGAACGCAGCCCTGGAGAACAGCAAGCCTGGAACGTAGGGTAAGAGCTACTTTTGAAGACTTTTGAAGACATGCTTCAAGTTTGTTTCTATTAAAAAAAAAAAAAAAAAAAGACTGCAAAAGACCTGACTGCTTGATGGCTACATAAAGCAAGCAGCACATTAGCCAGCTCCCTTGAAGCTTGTGTGATTAAGAGGAAGGCAACTAATCACAAATATTTCAGTCCACACCCAGCTGCAAAGTCCAGCGAGCCTCAGCACCCCAAGTAACACTAGCACAAATGGCCCAGGATCTACTAAGGGTCTAAATTATTCATGCCTAAGGCAGCACACAATGCAATAAATACACACTTGGCCTTCCAGCCAAAGCAGCTGAAGTAAGAAAATTTATCTCTAAAGGAACTCAGTACACTCATATGCTGTGTTGCATCAAGAGATCAGTAGGAAGAGAAACTGGTTTCATTTTTAACTCTCTAGCAACTTCTCTTCACACTACATATAAAACTGTATGGAATTATACAAACATTCAAGGGCAGTGGCACTCTAGAAATTCTTGCAGACAGACACACAGCACATGTTGGCTGTGAGTGAAGATTCAACAACTGCAGACTATTCTTACCCAGCAGATCGTGTTATGCACGCTGCGTGATCAAGACATGCGAGTACATACAGAACATCCTGACACTGGATCTCAGACACCCAGGAGATGCCCCTCCTGCTCTTGCCCAGATCTCACATCCCAGTTTCTCTATCCCGTTCATCACTATCTCTGAGGCTCAAGATACCCATTTCATTTTCTTTTGCATCAACTAGATTCACTAAGCATCTGAAAGCACAAAACCCCACATATGTGTTTAATCACTTTTAAACTCAGAGAAATCTGAAAATTTTGGCTTGCTACCTTGTTCTGTTATCTGTAGGCAAGATAGGCACCTCACCTGCCAAAGACTGAAGTTTTTCCATTACAAAGGTGTATCACCATATACATACAAAAAACCCACAACAACCCAAAGAACAAACACACACAGCTGAGATCCATTTTATTCTCTGCAAGTCTGCTTGTGTCTGTTTTCCTACCCTTTCTTGTTCTTATTTGGTATTTAAATTCTACCTGCAATAACATGTTTTACTGAGACAACAATTTGCATCTCCAAAGCATGGCATACGCTGCCATCAGTGGAGTTGGCTCTCTAAGATAGAGTTCATCATGATGCCTGTTGCTTGGGAGTTCAGAATAGCAAGAAAAGAAGAAAAGGCTTTAGTTTTCACAACCATACTCTTTCTTACTAGTAGCTTTCATTGTGATGAGTAGAGCATTGTGAGGTACACAAAATGTTACTGAAACAGATCGTTATTTATTAATCTACATCTGCAAAGCTAAATCTGAAAAAGGCAGAAAACCCAATTGGTCTGGAGAAGTGGCAAGAGTTTTTGTATGTGCTGAATGCTTACACACATGCTGGAAGGAAAAAATTGCTAAAAATTTATTCTTGCTTATGTAGAAACCCAGATGATATCCCTTATTGAAGAGGAATTGAAAGGGGCCATCACTAAAAAGCAGCATGTAATCTACAGTTAACATTGGTCAGAACTGGGGTCAGAATCAACAAGTTTGGATTCCTGAGTCGGCCTTATTTTCATTTAAAAAATAAAAAATCACAAGATCATCCTTCCTCTTCCCTTGGCAGCAAGCTGTAGCATTTCTCACTGAAGCACCATGGGCTCAGATAACCCAAGATAAGTCAGTCTCTCGTTTCACTCTGCAGCTCATTTTCGAAACAGCTGGTACTGGTGACTTGTCCCGAGGTCTTGGCTTGTTGGTCCTGGTACGTGATGAAGAAATTCCCCACGTAAACATCTGATTTGGAAACACTGATAACAAAGACCTCAACAGACAATCCTGAGAAAATGTTCTTATTTTTTTCCAAAAGCAAAGCAAGTTTCTCACGTATTAACTTCAGCCAGCAGCTGAGCAGTTGTGATGTTTCAGTTGGCTGAGACACTCAGGCGAGCCTCCGGGGGAACACAACCACCACACTACTCTGAAAAGAAAAGAGAGGGCAACGGGATGCCATCATCCCTGACCTGAGGAAGAGGTTTCAGCCTTCCATCAGAAGCTATTTCCAGACATTCCCAATGCTATTATTAGGAGGCATTGGGAACAATTTAAAGATCAGAAGTCTGACTTCCTTGCAGATTCAAAATTGGAGGAAAAATATGCTTTTCTTTCAGAAACAGAACAACATAACAAAAAGGGGTCAAGACCACGTGCACCCAGGTATTTTTTATCCCAAATCCACTTCTCAAAGCACTGCGGATCCTTTGCTGTCGTTGCTGCACATACCCCTCTGCTGAGAATCCAGTCTGAAGTCACTGAAGTAGGACAGCAAAGCCCCTGCTAGACGCAGGAAAACTTCACTGCAATTCAGCTTGACTAGAGAACACGTGGATCCTAACAAAGCTGCCCCCAACCTGCTTTAGAAACATCCAGGCCCACTGACAAAATGAGAACTTCCTTTGCACCCAGACCTTTACAGCTGAACCACAGAACTCTGGGATTCACATCTCTGATGGTGCTTAATGCTGACAACCATTTATTTGTTTTTATTATAAGATACAGCCGAGTAGGATGCCATACCAATACAAGCAGAACCAGAGACTGCATCATCCACAGCAATCTCCTGGTGCTGGCTCAGTTCAAACAAAGGCCAGATAAGCACTAACGCTTCTCCTAGGGCCCTGCAGCCTTTTTGCAAGCTTACTGCATTTCACTGAGTGTTTTAGTGCGAACAAGGGCATTTGAAGGCTTTGGAGGGCTCAGGCTGAAGCACAGAGGCGATCAATGCAACAGAAGCAACCGTTTCCCCTGGAAGCGTAGCAGTATTTCCCAGCGAGGGGCCTGCAGGAGGGGGAAGGGGGGGAGATCAGGCACCTGGCAGCAGCTGCTCAGGCTCCTCTCACACTGGAGAGTAACAAGTGGAAAGAGCTGCAGATGTGCAGATCACAGCTTCCTTCTTCAAACTGCAACAGCTTTGCCATAATTTAACACCGCATTCTTCAGGTGCCATTTATGCGCGTTAATAATCCCTTCCCAGGCCCTTTCCATTCCAGCTTCAAAATCACAAGCTGGGAAGGACGCTTTATCTAAAGTGTCTCTTATTTCCCCTCTCTCATTTTCTCAGCTGTAATTAGCTTGTGCCTGGGAATCTGCTACGAGCGAGCATCAGAGCCGGCTGCAAGCTGAGCTCTGCTTGCCTACTCGCTAACTGCTACAACACAACTGAAGCGTAAAATAAAAAGGAAGCTGTGATTTTAGCTAAATCTAAAAACACAATAGGGACAAAGCGTAGGTTACGCAGCCCATGTCTCCTTTGACGTAGTACAGCACTAATGGAAAAATGTGGTCATCCACGAATGCATACCGAGGAAGGGCTGGCTGTGCAGGGAGCGTTTCAGAACCAGAAGGCACCCCACTGAAGGACAAGGTTTCAACTGGCTTGCAGAATCTCACACTCGCTGTTAGCAGGTTATCATACAGTATTACAGGGTATGAACACGTGAGCCCCAGCGGTTCTGCTGGGATTTCAGCAATGGAATAAAAAAAAAAACCCTGAAACTGCTCTTCCCAGAGTTAAACAGGGTCTTTCCTCCTGAGCTCGCAGATAACAGATCAAGCCTTCAGCGAGAAGAACAAGATAAAAAGCTGGGTTAACCACTAGCTGATAACAGTAGGAAACAGAATGCTACGAGCACACTGAGGCACGTACTTTCATTTCAGTGCTTGCACTGGAATCAGATAGACCACCAAACAAAGCAAAAAATTTTTAGTACTAGGAGGCATCACATTAGAAAATCGATCAAGGTCAACTGTGTGCTTCAACATCGAAGAAAAACAGACACCCACACAGGAGGCAGAGGGCTGAAAGCCTCTCCAAAATGGCTTTTTTCCCCCCTTTAGGTCAGATATCTCTGCCTCTCCATGCCCCAAATGCACACAGTTCTTAGCAGATAGGAATCACGCAATAAATCAGTCAGGGGGTGCAAGAAGTCAGAACTGAAATTTATCGTCATTCTCCACTAGCAAGCATTTGGAATCTGTTTTTCCTAGCAAAACCATAAAACGCAGAGATGCCAGTGAAGATCAGGTCTATAAATCCCTTCTGTTCCGTGCTTCTGTTCATCTCAAGCTGTAATCATAAGAGATTTAGTAAGCAGAGGCAATATGCAATCTGACGGAGGGCGTTTTCCTGCAGCGGAGATGCCCATCACACTGACAAGAGGGATCAGTGCTGCAGGAACAGCCACTGCACTCCCATTTACTGTCACAGCCATTTCTGCACCGTGCAGCCCACTGGCAGCCCACACTGTGCACAAAGCCCAAGACACCGAGCAGAAAGACACTCGTTACTGCCAACGTTTCTAACCCAACCTCTAACAAGCCCTGGTTCCAAAGGACCCATTACTTCATTATTTTACAGCCTCCTTGTTTGAAAGGCTCGTCTCTCAGAGATCAGAAACCTATTGCCACATCACATTTAGTTCGTTTTATTTCATTTTTTAACTGCTGACATTTGTATTTGATGGATGTGTATAAGATTCTCCTTTGGGGACCAGGAAATAAAGGGTTGAGAGAAGGAACAAAAGAAAACAATTTGATAGCGATATGGATTTACACTTCGTAAGGATTTTTCTTAAATGGGCTTTGCATTTTCTTTCTTTGAGGGGTGACCAAAAAGAGCTGTGCCATATGAATGTTCTCTCCCCATTTACTACAGCTGCAAATGAGTAGTTAACACACAGAACTGTCATCTTGTGAGTGGGAGAGGAGGAAAGCAAGAAGCAAAATTAAGAAGTTCCACATACCAGTCCACACATTTCTGCCACATGAAATCAAGATTATCTATTTTAGATATTTCTGAGACTTTCTCGTGGCAGTTTAGATCCTTCCTTCAAAGTCTGTATACAGGAAACATTCCTTCTCCTGCATAGCAGTTTTTCTGCCTTCCCGATGCAGGCTTTATTTTAGAAGCCTAAAGTACAGGGCAGCAGATGAAATTGTCAAATTATTACAGACGGATAAAAAATGCTGTGCTCCAGGCACACCCAGGCCATGCTCCAGGTTCATACAACGTGCAATGCAATGCTGTGCTCCTCAGAATGCAGTGAGGGCACTCTTCACATATCAGAGGTACCAATCCAGGTTTCTCCTGAAAAATGGCTTGGATTTCTGCTAAATCACAGTTCAACCTCTTTGAGAACTAAAAAACATACAGAATGCTTCTTGCTATAACAAAGCAGCTTTCTTTTTTTTCTTTTTGATGTACTGAATGGATTTTCTGAAGATTTATGTGCAATTCTATTTATTTAAAATTTTTCTGAATGATTCATTTTCAGTTTTAGCATCAGGTTCTTATCAAATGCTGTAAAAAATCCCCACGCAGGTAAAAGTCATTGGAAAATCCCATATTACTGGGAAACTTCTCATTTTTAATGAAGTAATGGCTATTTTTTAACCGCTATTTCATTGCCAAAGGAGGAACTTCACTATGAAGAAGTAGTTTTATTCTCTAAGGTTCTGCAAAGAAAATGGCTGTTAGGATCCTCACCAGTAGGGCAGGGCCTCAGAGCCAAACCACCACTGTATGCTCACCTGCTCTGCTTCTGTGCTATTTCCCCACAACGAAATTACCCCCACTCCAACTGCTGGTAAAATTAAAAGCGATTAAAACAGCAAAGTGATTGAGAATCCACTTAAGGTGCCCAGTGCAACCTGTTTGCTTAGCAGTAAGAGAGTCATGGACGCTTGGCAGTCACTCAAGTGATTCCCAACCATTTCACACCAGTTGCATAGTCGTAGAGGCTTTCCTAAAACCCAGACTTCTCACCGTGTCTTAGTTGTGTCCAGGCAAGTGGTTTGGTACAGTGACTGTAATGACAGCCCCATAACTGCAGTTCATAGCACAGGCAAGCCCAGGAGGAGTTTCAGGATGGCCGACACTGCTTTTTGCCCTCTTTGACATTCACATTCTGTTTAACCACAGAAGTTTTTATCAGTTTGAAGCTCCCTGTTTTCAGCAAAGGCTGAATTCTGTTCCCACACCGGTCCACATTCAGCACACATCAGTCCTTCTCCACTGTGTCCAGTCACTCAGCAGTGTGCCATGCAATCCCTGGGGTCTCACCCTGCACGTGAACACCCAGCAGCTGCCAGGCCATGAGGATGCACTGCGTTCAGAAACTTCCCACCACTCTGCTCCACGTAATTAATTCCCAGCTCGCCACGGATCTCCCTCCACCTCCACTGGTGTGCAGTGAGCTGCTGGGCTACCTCCTTCACGAGACAACTGCTACCTAAATCTATCCCTTACAGGCACACCTTGGTATTTATAGAATTATGGGAATGACAGCCGAATCAAAAGATTTGGGGAAGAAGTGCTTACATTTCAATTATGAGTCAGTTATTTCTGACAGGTTTGTTAGAAGTCAGCTGGGTTTACACAGCAAGCAGCCACATACCTTGTGCATGACTGAACACGAATGGGGCAGTGCAGACTGTAGAGGAGTCCTGAAGGAGGGATCCAAAGCGAGCACTGCACACATGGCTGTGTACATTATCTTCCCTGAATGACATCTCCAGGGCTGTATGTCTCATGATTCAACAGTATGATACATTCACCTTTGAGGTGTCAGTTTAAAAGGCAGAAAATACCATAGTAAAATGCCACAGAAAATATTTGGAAGCTGTGCACTCAGCATGGGGAACTATCCCACCACGTGTAGGGGACTGAGGAGCAGAGCAATGTCACATCCTCCCCCCAGAACATGCCTTGAAGCACAACTCTGCACATAAGTGCAGCAGTCATGATATCTACATAGCTGCATGCTTTTATGTAAGGAAAAAATACAGTATATTGTGCTCATAGAACAAATACTTAATAGAGAAATGAAAATATCTGAAAGCTTTATGTACAACGCCTAGAAAAGTGCTCCCTTTCTTACAGGGATTTCAAGGCAACACTGTAGGGAGGAAAGAATTACTTCAAGATAAAGAACGTTCACATATCTCATGGCAAAGCTACAACTTACACAAAAGATTAGCCTTTTCACTGCTTTGATACTTATTTACACAATTAGTCCTGGGCAGCTTTGAGTTACAAACCATACGCACTTGGTAAAAAATATTTCTTCTAGTTAAAAATATCTTTCTACCTCCCACACAAATAAAGCCAAATCATTAATGAGTTCTGGAAATTTAAAGACTGTGCTTACACTACTCCTTACAAAAGAATGCATTTTGCTAGGATTGTAAGGGAATGGTTTCCAAGTAAAGCAATCAACTCTTGGAACAGCGAGGCAAAGTCAGTACTGGATGCACGCTTGAAAAATCAGAAAAATGAGAAATAAGGCAATACAGATACGTCAGCAGAGAAAAGTGCAAACAACACATCCAAAACATGCAGTCTTTGCCATGAAAGTCAATAAATGCTGAGAATTATTTGCCTAGATTTTTTTTTTCTGTCAACTATTTATTTAAAAAAAAAAAAAAGAAAAGAAAAGAAAAAGAAGAAACTTCTTTTGGACAGCAAGGTTCTGTTATTTTTCTAAAAGGTCACAGAAAACAAAGTGTGACCCCAATGGAACAAACCCACTGCTCAGTAAGGACTCATTTTTCCCACCCTCCTTAACAGAAATTGTTAATCCAGTCTTCTATTTTACTTTGTGTTATCACAGTTGCACAGCCATTAGCTAATAACATCTGCCTGCCCTAACACAAACACTGTCTGCCAGTTACCAAGTGTCACAACAGAAACTTACCCTCCAGTGACTGACCTGCAAATAGGCAACGCAGATTTCGTGGCACTTGCATGTCAGGAGATACAAGCAGGAAAGCTTTTCTGAGTAACACGGTGCGTGTGACACTCACCCTGTGCTGCACCACACCACTTCACCGAGGACAGAGCTGCATCCTCTGGTTCTTGCAATTCAGCACCTACACGTGGTTACCAACTGGCCTACAGCATCCACCTCCAGAGCCCCAGCACCATGACAAATGTTGATGCTCAATGTGGGTGGAATCTCTGCTGACTTCCACGCAACAGGTTCCCCAGGCAGTGGGGGTGGAGTTACCACTGAGAGCAGACAAATCAGCAGGCAATCCTTGCACACCTACCATCTAACCCAGCTGGGAGGTGCTCAGAATGCCTGACAAACATACAGGCTGCTCCACAACACTGCCTCATAGCGCTGACATCTTCAGCCACTGTGGGACAAGGCCAAGGGCGATGTCATCACTCTGGGGACCATCTTTCCAGCTACCACTAGTTATTAGGAAGCTGAGTAGTCACATCAGATTCCACAAGCTAAAACAATGGGGTTTATTTAAACCAACACTCATGAGAGCTCCAGATTTCTGACAAACAATTGGAAACACACAAAGGATTACGAGCAGTATTCGTCAATCTTCATGAAGATGGGGTTAAACTAGCTTTCAACACCTTCAGTCACACTAAACTTTCAATACAACAATCTTTCATACATAACTATTGGCTAAAACCTGCAAGATGCACAAACAAACTACCTGTACGGAAACACACGCAATCACATGTCAGGCTTTAATCACCTACACTCACAAACCACATTCAAAATGTAGCAATTCCATCCTCATCACAACAATTCTAAGGCTGCATGAGCAACTGTGTTTTAGCCTCGGAGGACTCGGTCAGTTTTTTCCTCACCTATTACTGTGCTTGGACTTTTCCCGGTCTTTTTCCTTGTCCTTCTTGTGCTCTTTGTGCCGGTGTTCTCGGTCTTTGTGTTTATCTTTGTGTTTGTGAGAATCTGCAAGCAGAGAGGCAAAAAAAAAAATAAAAAATAAAAAAAATTAAGGAATGAAGGTGGGAAAAAACCCTGTGCCTCCTTCATGAACCTCTGCATTTTCCCCCACCCTGTTCCGCTATTTTGTCAGATCCCAAATTTCTAACAAAAAATCTTGGTTTTCAGAGGTCCTAAATGGATTCATTGTTCCCGCAGGACAAGTTAATTTATCTTGGCAACAGTTGCATTTATACAGTCTTTAGTTCAATGATCTTCAAATGCTTTACAGACCCGGAGGAAAAGCAACCCAGTTTGTTACATAGTTAAGTATGGGAGGTGGGAATCCTAGCTTGTATGATTGTCAGTATTTCACATCAGATATAATTAATGGATGCAGAAACAGAGCATAAAGCTGAAATGTAGGCTTATTGATACCAAGATAATGCTTCCATAAGTACCTAGTCCGGATAAAGAACCCTTCCACTGAAACCCCAGCCCTTCCCCTACTCCCTCCCATTAAAATCTTGTTTTTAGACCCATGTGGCATGACAGACACACAGCATGGGAGAGGGGGAGCGATGAGGGAAGAGGAAAAGATGGGAGAAAGAACAACAGACCAGAAATGCTCTCTTTGTGCTCCCCTCCTGCAGGGACATTTACTTCCCTCCAACAACACACCCAGGACAGTTCAATGCAAGAGCTGCAATGAGTAGATGCTGCTGGAATCCCCTATGCAGGTAAACATTTTTCAATGTTTACAAGCACTTTTCAGGCCCATAAATGTTCTTCATAAGCAGATCAGGAAGGAGCTGAGGCTGATCAAGCACTTCAGACCCACCCCAATAGGCATAATGGCTTCCAGTCAAAGTCATTCCTATGATGTTGGACAGAGTGTTTGCAGGCCAAAGGATTCCCCTGATTGCATTTTATTTTTCATATGCACTTCTCAACACAACTAAAATTAAACAGCTCTTTGGGATATCTAAAAAGCTGCACTGATTTTGGCAACTGCCTTCAGATAACAGCGCCAGCATTTCCACCACAGATCTTGGATGTAAGGTATTAAAGATTAATTAATTGTAAAGGTGTTAACATGCTCCTAAAAAAGGCTGCCATCCTCATACAAAGAGTAGGAAACTGCAAGACAAAGGCTTTGCAAATTCCACGGTCACAAAGGAACAGCCTCATCCTCCTGCCTCCCAGTCTTTTGCCACAAATTCATTTTTTTCTCTCCTTAACCAACACCAGCTCTCATAACCTCAATATATTCAGCTGGTTTTAGAGCAGACATACCCTTGTTCACGTTGCCACGATATAACCAGCTGCTCCCCCAACTTCAGGTATTGCTGTCAGACACCCACAGTCACACAGCACAAACCAGGACACCAGTGCTGATGGTGAAGCCTTCAACTTGCCTTCTGCAACTTCCCTTCATCCTCCTGAACTTGGCAACACTTTTTAGTGCTTTAGTTTATACACTACATACATTTGAAGCTCAAGGTTGAGTTTTCTGTATTTTGATATACAAGATTTGTGGAACATATGGCGTTACAGCATAAACTACCCAAGAGTTTTCAAGTACCCAAACGGGGAAATCTCTTTCACAGCGGGCTGGAGCTTTGCAGCCATCTCCAACAAACCGCAGGACTGGACACCCACTCTGAGCTGTCAGGAAGCAATTCCTTGGTAGCCTTCTCCTTCCCACCAGGACAACACACATTTTGCTGGCACAAGTGTTTTTGCAGCGTATTTCACACTTTGGATTCTGCAGTTCAGCAATAGCTGGGAGCTCAGGCTGTTTGCCTGGGTTTTATTCCACAGAGACTGTACTCACCGGTTCCTAAAGCACTGGCCGAAGCAAACAGCCATCTATTGATGCTTGATGAATAGGTAAATTGCTAGAAAAAAACATCAGGATGCTATATAAAGACATACGCATTTTTTAACACACTCACTTCTTAAGGAAGCACATATCAACTGAGCCTTTTTTTTTTTTCCTACCAACCAACTGATGGAAAATACGTGCAACTGTTCAATGCTATTTGCTTTAGAGATTATTGGTGTTTTTTCTTTTTGTTTTTTTTTTTTGCAAAACACTGCAGAATGGAAGTCTTTAACCTTCATCTCCAGACGCCCTTCCAATTGACTGGTGCTTTCCAGCTGAAGTTTGTATCTGCTATCGAAAAGTAGTTCCAGGCCATGCCCTGGAAACACCGGAGTCCAACATCTCAGTCCTCTGCTCTGCTCACAATGGCTCATTATTTGCAGGCAACAGAAGCCTGGTGCAGTGGTGAAAGACCACACCGGTTACACCAATGGTGCCTGGTGGCATTTCTCTGCCCAGCTTTCCACCACTCGCTGCTGATACTCCGCAGAAAGGCCCTTGGTGGGGATGTTGGGGATAAAGGGCAGGGAGAGAGCCTGGGGAATAGGAGG
Organism: Tragopan temminckii; assembly: GCA_028571105.1. Classification (NCBI taxonomy): domain Eukaryota; kingdom Metazoa; phylum Chordata; class Aves; order Galliformes; family Phasianidae; genus Tragopan; species Tragopan temminckii. The sequence continues at coordinate 2,722,406 of JAOWBP010004554.1, read as the reverse complement.
GGGTCTGAATGTGGCCTGGAAAGCAGAAGGGAAAAGCTGGCAGGAGAGCTTTGGTCTGTACAGTCAGCACTGGGTACAGACTTGGCCTCTCAGCAGAGTGAACAACACTTCAAATTCCACGTAGTGCCTCCCAGACACATCTCCTAAGAATTAAATTACTCTGCAAGATTTGCTCGTACTCAGACTCAGCAGTGTTGCCTTCTGACGTAATGCCATCAGGTAGGTTAAGACTGAACTTCAAAAGCTTTCATTAAATAATCTCAAGCTGACATATGATCATCACCAGAAGGCATTAAAGCTCTCAAACTTTTTTTTTTTTGAGGGTTGAGCTGAATGGAGCTCAGGAGGTGGATTACTAAAAAGGACAGCACTTTTTTTTTTGGCATGTCTCGGGAGGCTTTTTTTCAGACTGCTGTTGTCTAGCAGACCAAATTGATGGTTATCTGGTGGCTGACAAAACGAGTTTGGTCATTTCCCCCCAGTCTCTGCACCACCTCCCAGACACTGGGACGACGTCCTCTGCCCTGTCACACAGACAACAGAAAAGTGAATTTAGAATGAAACTTTAAGACACCATAGGGCATCCCACACCAAACCTCATCAGCATGGGAGCAAGGAACAGAAATGTCTGTAACTACTGCCCATAGCCTGTCTTCTCTGATCTATGTATTTACGTATCAATTCCTAGAAGGACCTCTCAGCCTCCGGTAACATCCCCAGCTTTCAGCTGACTCAGCTGACTAGATCCAGCCTCATTCAAGCTGCTGAGGTCAGACACTATCACACATACATTTGTTTCCTGCCTTTTATGCCTTCCCTTAAGTATGTCTCCTCCCCATTGTGATAAACAAGGAGATAAATGCTGCTGCTTCCCCAGGAGCATTAGCAGACTTCACTATCCACTGTGAGCAAAGTTCAAGCCCCAATGGGCCCGTGTGACTTTCAGAGGATGGCAGAACTAAGCGTGTCTCCAGCACCAAGGTTACAGCAGGGACAGGGGTTACACTTACTGGGCAAGGCTCCATCTCCTCAAGGCTCTCCCTTCAGCATCTGCTAACCCAAACAGAGTTTGGCATCTCCTCTGTTCACAGAGCCTGATGTCTCTGGCACTGTGTCTGGCAGTCAGCACTGAGCCTGGTGCGCCTCCAACAGCTTACCAGAGTCCAGTCCTATTCCTGCCTTCCCCTCTCCATCTCCAGCAACCACGAGCAGCTCTGCATTTTTGTACGTTGATTCATCTTTGGACTCTGCTTAATTACAAGGACAGCCGAGTTAAGGATGGGAAATTCTAAGCACTTTTGGTCTGTGGCCCTGTTCCCCCCCCAGAGGTCTCCAGGGAAAGGCTGAGTCATAACCCTGTTTGCAATACTTGTACGCACAGCACTACTCCAACAGCACAGTTTCACTCTTTATTCAGGATCAGGGCTGTAGAAAGCTCAGCAGTTCCTATGATGAGCAGAAGGGCAGCAAGGAGCCCCTGCAGCCTCCTCCTCCAGGCAGACCCTGCCCCAGTGCCCTGCTCACAGAACCCAGCTATATGGAATTACACACAACTTGTAAGAAAAACTCATTTGCTTTCAAAATCCTTTTGAGCACTCACCTCTCCCCACTCCCTCAATAAAGATTACTTACAGATCACGGGGAGCAGATCTGCTCCCTACGTTAATATTTCAGTTTACATGGCAACTTTTCTAATGAAACCCTGCAGCCAGCAATAGGACCTGGGAGGGCACTGCAGGCACACAGCACAAGGCCATGCAGACACCACTGGATCCCGTTCCCACCACCCACTTCCACCTGCCTCCCATTCCTCACTTTGCTTTAGAACCATCTTTTTAAGCACTGAGAAAAGGCACTGAGCAACAATCTGGTTCTCCTCATTTTTCCTAAATTAAGTGAAATAGCAGGCAAATTAACACCTGATAACCCCAATTCCTGGCCAACGGGAGCTATTCCAGATAAATCTATTTGCTTTCTGTATTTGCTGTAGTTGGGTTCACATTCTTGTAAGCTTTTGAAGGCACAACTTGAATGCAATGATTTACCTGCATACTGGCAGCAACCTGTCTGAAGTCTTTGCCCTTTTGCTGTATCTTGCTAAGTCTTAGGGACAAGGACTTCGTGCAGTTCACTTTCTGGTTCCAGCAATACCCCAATTGTTTCTCTTATTAGACAGCCTAGAAATACCCCAGCTGCTGTATTCTGTCTGTTCTAAGCATCACCTCAACGTGTCCCTATGCTGATGTCCAGAAGGGCAATTTAAATTTACTTGATTCTTGGGACTGAAATCTATGTCCAAATCAGAAGACATAGTATAAAAAAATCATCATAATACCACCTAAAAACCATTTCTAACCACTTGTTACTCCCACAGCACTTTTACTTGTTCCATTTCTGTTCTAAGTCCAGTGCCTCAATATTAGCTACTGCTTACAAGAGAAGCATACAAGCTTTGAAGACTTTTTCAGAATCACTGGTCTGTTCGAGTGCAGCGTGCTTTCTACTACTGGTGCATTTACCCATCCTGAACCTGAGGAACAGCAAGAAATCCTTCCCCACCCCAACAGAGGATGTTTTGTGTAACCAGCAGGGTGACTGCATGCATGCATCTTTTCAGCCTCTCTTCTAGAAAGCAGAAGAAAGTCTTAAAGGCTTCTCCAGTTCCGCTGCTAAATTATGCAGCTGAGGGGGAGATAAGTCAGTAACACTGGACTGGGTTCAAGAACTGGTTGAGTTCAAACCTTCTCGTGAGCCGTCCTGTCATCTGAGCAATGGCACTCGCTGTGCAGCTGAAACATCTCACTCCTGGACCACACAACTACAGTACTTATACAGTTTAGGCTGATCTCCTTCTCACCTATTGGGACACGAAAGCAAAGCACAAAGATCCTGCATGATTCCAGTGAAACAATTTCACAGATTTTTCTCCTCCCTCACAGACTCTTCTCAAAAGCAGCCACCGTAAAAGTTCAGATCAGAAGAAGACCTCTTCACTTTCAAGTTTTTTCTAGTCACGTTTTACCATTTGGCAGCATTTATTGTGCCAAATCATATTAGGGATTTAATTTCCTATCTGCTGGGAATAAAAACTGTTAAATTCGTTAAGGTTCAAGTGCTCAAACGATGCCTAGAAGAGTTGTGAATCTTCAAACACGTGAATGCAGTTCAAGGTGTCTAAAACACACTTGTATTCCTGGCAAAGAACATACTTTTGCCTCAGGCATCTGATCAAAAGAATTTAGTACTGGAGTACTTTCTACAATATAGAGATTACATTAGCAAGTAGAAAGAATGGAACAGTCAATACCCAAGATCTTTAGCATGAACAGCAGCACGGCTGGCAGGTGACCTAAACAAGCAGCGGTGAGTCCACGTGTGTAAAGGTTGCTCTGTCAGGCTCTGGTTTGAGGCACAGGGGACTGAGATCCTCACTGTTGGCTAGGTTATGGCTTTGGACAAGTTATCTGACTTTACATGTTTGAACAATTGTAAAAGGCACATACAAGAATCGCTCCTGACCGGTGTGGAAGAGGTTTAAATTCTACAGTATTTGTACTGCAGCTGCAGGAAGTCACAGTATGATCGTGTTGTTCCAGTAACTAATTACACCTCTGGAGTTTGTTTAAATGGACTGCCATTGCTGCAGCCCAGAAAGGGAGAGGAAAACCGATTGGGCAGAAAACAAAGCTGCACCCAGGTATCAGGGACAACATCTACGTGCACCTAGCAGTCTCAGAAGCAAGAAACACACAGCCAGAAGGCATTGTACAGAGAGCCAATAGTATTGCGATGATACTCCGGAAAAGCAAACCATAATCTAACAGACTATCCAAGTGAAACTGGACAAGTCACTTATTGGCCTAATGGTCCTATTTACGCAACTACAGAATACACATGAAACGTTTATTCTGGAAAGGTATCGCAGGTCTGTTTGCTCTGCTGCCTAATTTCTCTACCAGCCGACTGCGAAAGTCTTGAAATGAAAGCGATTAAAAAGGGGAGGCCAGGACTGGGGTCTCCATTACCTGGATCAGAGTAACTCCAACAGAAATAGCAGTTGGGGAAACAATGTTTCCTAAGCATGACATTCAGTAAAGAAGCAGGACTTGGTGCCAAGATGGAACAGCAGCAGCACCCAAGCAGACTGCCGGCCTTCTGCTTCACGCAGAGCTATACGTAACAGAACAGGCACAATTTTCAAAAGCAACTTCACATCCAACCCCTTACCACGAGTGCTGAAAGACATCTCCACTATCAACACTGCTACAGGCTGCAGCTCGCTGAGGTTATGTTTTGTTCTGATGGCGGTGGTGTTTTTTTTCTTAAACACTGAAGTACTTGAATCTAAACTACCGACAGAGAGAGCCTGTTCCAATTGTAAGCAGATATCAGAAAGCTATTTCTAAATCCTTAACCTCCCCCTGAAGCCAAATTCAGATGAAGTACAATTGCTGTGCTATGGCTTCAGGCGCAGCCCTGAGCCGGTGCAGCAGCCCAGCCAGGCTGCCACTCTAACAACACTGAAGAAACAAACCTGTCCATCCCATCCCACTTCCCCCCCCCAAAAGAAGAGCAAATCCCAAGTCTTCTACCTTGCTGCCAAGCATCTAAATCAGTTTTGACTGAGCACAAGGAGAACAGACAAAGCAGCTCACGGTTAGGAAGCTTCAGATCCTCATAATTCATTTTCCAATCATGCAAGGGAAGAAATAGAGGAAGAAAAGCATGAAAGCTTCATGAGAAGAAAGCCTGGAAAAGTACAACAGAATAAGCAAAGGGTTTATCCTTAGGCAGTAACTTCAGTAATAAAGCAAGATTTCAACATAGTGCATTCCCTCTTTGCCAAGGGTTCAAATGCAGGAATATATTAACACTGAATAGATTGGAGTCAACCTATTTCCCAGGCTATAGTTTTTCCCAAAGAACTGCTGCAAACTCTCCCACCCATGAAGGAGTCCGATGAGCAAACAACGGGGCTGGGCCAGAACCACACCACACAGCACCAATTCTGCTCTCCCAGAGCACAAAGACTTCAGAAATTTGATGGAAGGAGTAAAGCCAGTGACCTCTCCATACTTCCACAGTTGCTTAAGGCAAAAAGATACCATACGGGCAGGAGATACTATAGCTTTTTCCTTAAAAGGGCTGTGCTGGGTTACTTGGCTTACCCACAAGACAGACCCCTAAGTTGCTGCATTCTTTGTTAATCTTGTAATCCAATAACAGATAAATTACTGAAGAAATCTCCCTAGTCTTCCTCTGTCCTTCACATTACAAAATGACTGAGAAGTTCCACCTTCTCTCCAGCAAAGTTTCATTACACAAAGCAAGGATCTCACATGAATTTTTGAGATACAAAGTTTGCAAAGCAAGATGAAC